>CAJUXJ010001192.1:0-31460 GCA_910589775.1 Avena eriantha
TCTAGGGTTTCGCCGGAGGAAGACCACCGGAGCGTCGGAATCACATGAAACTTGCATGTGCCCCTAGGATATGTGTGTGAGAGTGGTGCAAGGTTGGTAGGTGCCATGTGTAGGCCCCAGTTGTGACCCCCTTCCCGGACATGCGTTAACACTTAGTAAAATCCTGGATCTACGTGGAAACTCCCGCCGCGTCACAACCGGGCCTAGAATGTGGCAAGTTGGCCCAACCTTTGCTCTCCATGTACATATGTCCTAAAAAACCAAAACAAGTAGAGAGGTCCACCGGGCTACTCTCGTACGGAGATAGCTATAGGGGTAGACGATCCGGGCCCCCGGTCTAGGGTTTCGCCGGAGGAAGACTACCGGAGCGTCGGAATCACATGAAAACTTGCATGTGCCCCTAGGATATGTGTGTGAGAGTGGTGCAAGGTTGGTAGGTGCCATGTGTAGGCCCCAGGTGTGACCCCCTTCCGGACATGCGTTAACACTTAGTAAAATCCTGGATCTGTACGTGGAAACTCCGCCCCCGTCACAACCGGGGCCTAGAATGTGGCAAAGTTGGCCCAACCTTTGCTCTCCATGTACATGTCCTAAACAAACCAAACAAGTAGAGAGGTCCACCGGGCTATCCTCGTACGGAGAAAGCTATAGGGGTAGACGATCCGGGGCCCTCGGTCTAGGGTTTCGCCGGAGGAAGACCACCGGAGCGTCGGAATCACATGAAAACTTGCATGTGCCCCTAGGATATGTGTGTGAGAGTGGTGCAAGGTTGGTAGGTGCCATGTGTAGGCCCCAGTTGTGACCCCTTCCCGGACATGCGTTAACACTTAGTAAAATCCGGATCTGTACGTGGAAACTCCCGCCGCGTCACAACCGGGGCCTAGAATGTGGAAAGTTGGCCAACCTTGATCTCCATGTACATATGTCCTAAAAAACCAAAACAAGTAGAGAGGTCCACCGGGCTACTCTCGTACGGAGATAGCTATAGGGGTAGACGATCCGGGCCCCCGGTCTAGGTTTTCACCGGAGGAAGACCACCGGAGCGTCGGAATCACATGAAAACTTGCATGTGCCCCTAGGATATGTGTGTGAGAGTGGTGCAAGGTTGGTAGGTGCCATGTGTAGGCCCCAGGTGTGACCCCCTTCCGCGGACATGCGTTAACACTTAGTAAAATCCTGGATCTGTACGTGGAAACTCCCGCCGCGTCACAACCGGGGCCTAGAATGTGGCAAAGTTGGCCCACCTTTGATCTCATGTACATATGTCCTAAAAAACCAAAACAAGTAGAGAGGTCCACCGGGCTATCCTCGTACGGAGATAGCTATAGGGGTAGACGATCCGGGGGCCCTCGTCTAGGGTTTCGCCGGAGGAAGACCACCGAGCGTCGGAATCACATGAAAACTTGCATGTGCCCCTAGGATATGTGTGTGTGAGAGTGTGCAAGGTTGGTAGGTGCCATGTGTAGGCCCAAGTGTGACCCCCTCCCGGACATGCGTTAACACTTAGTAAAATCCTGATCTGTACGTGGAAACTCCCGCCACGTCACAACCGGGGCCTAGAATGTGGCAAAGTTGGCCCAACCTTTGATCTCCATGTACATATGTCCTAAACAAACCAAACAAGTAGAGAGGTCCACCGGGCTATCCTCGTACGGAGAAAGCTATAGGGGTAGACGATCCGGGCCCTCGGTCTAGGTTTTCGCCGGAGGAAGACCACGGAGCGTCGGAATCACATGAAAACTTGCATGTGCCCCTAGGATATGTGTGTGAGAGTGGTGCAAGGTTGGTAGGTGCCATGTGTAGGCCCAGTTGTGACCCCCTTCCCGGACATGCGTTAACACTTAGTAAAATGTTGGATCTGTACGTGGAAACTCCCGCCACATCACAACCGGGGCCTAGAATGTGGCAAAGTTGGCCCAACCTTTGCTCTCCATGTACATATGTCCTAAAAAACCAAAACAAGTAGAGAGGTCCACCGGGCTACCTCGTACGGAGAAAGCTATAGGGGTAGACGATCTAGGGCCCCGGTCTAGCGGTTTCGCCGGAAGAAGACCACCGGAGCCTCGGAATCACATGAAAACTTGCATGTGCCCCATGAATATGTGTGTGAGAGTGGTGCAAGGTTGTAGGTGCCATGTGTAGGCCCCAGTGTGGACCCCTTCCCGGACATAGCGTTAACACTTAGTAAAATGTTGATCTGTACGTGGAAACTCCAGCCACATCACAACCGGGCCTAGAATGTGGCAAAGTTGGCCCAACCTTTGCTCTCCATGTACATATGTCCTAACAAACCAAAACAAGTAGAGAGGTCCACCGGGCTACTCCTCGTACGGAGATAGCTATAGGGGTAGACGATCCGGGCCCTCGGTCTAGGGTTTCAGCCGGAGGAAGACCACCGGAGCGTCGGAATCACATGAAAACTTGCATGTGCCCCTAGGATATGTGTGTGAGAGTGGTGCAAGGTTGGTAGGTGCCATGTAGTAGGCCCAGTTGTGACCCCCTTCCTGGACATGCGTTAACACTTAGTAAAATCCTGGATCTGTACGTGGAAAACTCCCGCCGCGTCAAACCGGGCCTAGAATGTGGCAAAGTTGGCCCAACCTTTGCTCTGCATGTACATATGTCCTAAAACCAAAACAGTAGAGAGGGTCCATCGGGCTACTCTCGTACGAGATAGTTATAGGGGTAGATGATCCGAGGAACCCTGTCTAGGGTTTCACCGGAGAAGACTACCGGAGGCTCGGAATCACATGAAAACTTGCATGTCCCCTAGGATATGTGTGTGAGAGTGGTGCAAGGTTGGTAGGTGCCATGTGTAGGCCCCAGGTGTGTCCCCCTTCCGACATGCGTTAACACTTAGTAAAATTGTGTATCTGTACGTGGAAACTCCCACCACATCACAACGGGGCCCTAGAATGTGGCAAAAGTTGTCCCAACCTTCGATCTCCATGTACATATGTCCTAAACAAACCAAAACAAGGAAGAGAGGTTCCACCGGGCTATACCTCGTACGGAGAAAGCTATAGGGGTAGGACGATCCGGGGCCCTCTGTCTAGGGTTTCACCGAGGAAGACCACGGAGCGTCGGAATCACATGAAAACTTGCATGTGCCCCTAGGATATGTGTGTGAGAGTGGTGCAAGGTTGGTAGGTGCCATGTGTAGGCCCCAGTTGTGACCCCCTTGCCCGACATGCGTTAACAACTTAGTAAAATGCCTGGATCTGTACGTGGAACTCCCGCCAGCATCACAACCGGGGCCTAGAATGTGGCAAGTTGCCCAACCTTTGATCTCCATGTACATATGTACTAACAAACCAAAACAAGTAGAGAGGTCCACCGGGCTATCCTCGTACAGAGAAAGCTATAGGGAGTAGACGATCCAGGGCCCACGGTCTAGGGTTCGCCGGAGGAATACACCGAGAGCGCGGAAATCACATGAAAACTTGCATGTGCCCCTAGGATATGTGTGTGAGAGTGGTGCAAGGTTGGTAGGTGCCATGTGTAGGCCCCAGGTGTGACCCCCTTGCCGGACATGCGTTAACACTTAGTAAAATTCTGGATCTGTACGTGGAAACTCCCGCCGCGTCACACCGGGGCCTAGAATGTGGCAAAGTTGGCCCAACCTTTGATATCCATTACATATGTCCTAAACAAACCAAAACAAAGTAAGAGGTCCACCGGGCTATCCTCGTACGGAAGAAAGCTATAGGGGTAGACGATCCAGGGCCCTCGGTCTAGGGTTCGCCGGAGGAAGACCACTAGAGCGTCGGAATCACATGAAAACTTGCATGTGCCCCTAGGATATGTGTGTGAGAGTCGGTGCAAGGTTGGTAGGTTGCCATGTGTAGGCCCCAGTTGTGACCCCCTTCCCGGACATGCGTTAACACTTAGTAAAATGTTGGGATCTGTACGTGGAAACTTCCCTGCCACAGTCACAACCGGGGCCTAGAATGTGGCAAAGTTGGCCCAACCTTTGCTCTCCATGTACATATGTCCTAAACAAACCAAAACAAGTAGAGAGGTCCACCGGGGCTATCCTTCGTACGGAGAAAGCTATAGGGGTAGACGATCCGGGCCCTCGGTCTAGGTTTCGCCAGAGGAAGACCACCAGGAGCGTCGGAATCACATGAAAACTTGCATGTGACCATAGGATATTGTGTGAGAGTCGTGCTAGGTTGGTAGGTGCCATGTGTAGGCCCTAGTTGTGGACCCCCTTCCCGGACAATGCGTTAACACTTAGTAAAATGTTGGGATCTGTACGTGGAAACTCCCGCCACATCACAACCGGGGCCTAGAAATGTGGCAAAGTTGGCCCAGCCTTTGATCTCCATGTACATATGTCCTAAACAAACCAAAACAAGTAGAGAGGTCCACCGGGCTATCCTCGTACGGAGAAAGCTATAGGGGTAGACGATCCGGGGCCCTCGGTCTAGGGTTTCGCCGGAGGAAGACCACCGGAGCGTCGGAATCACATGAAAACTTGCATGTGCCCCTAGGATATGTGTGTGAGAGTCGTGCAAGGTTGGTAGGTGCCATGTGTAGGCCCCAGTTGTGACCCCCTTCCTGGACATGCGTTAACACTTAGTAAAATGTTGGATCTGTACGTGGAAACTCCCGCCACATCACAACCGGGGCCTAGAATGTGGCAAAGTTGGCCCAACCTTTGCTCTCCATGTACATATGTCCTAAAAAACCAAAACAAGTAGAGAGGTCCACCGGGCTATCCTCGTACGGAGATAGCTATAGGGGTAGACGATCCGGGGCCCCTGTCTAGGGTTTCACCGGAGGAAGACTACCGGAGCGTCGGAATCACATGAAAACTTGCATGTGCCCCTAGGATATGTGTGTGAGAGTGGTGCAAGGTTGGTAGGTGCCATGTGTAGGCCCCAGTGTGTGACCCCCTTCCTGGACATGCGTTAACACTTAGTAAAATCTGGATCTGTACGTGGAAACTCCGCCGCGTCACAACCGGGGCCTAGAATGTGGCAAAG
This sequence comes from Avena eriantha, assembly GCA_910589775.1. NCBI lineage: Eukaryota > Viridiplantae > Streptophyta > Magnoliopsida > Poales > Poaceae > Avena > Avena eriantha. The sequence continues at coordinate 4,992 of CAJUXJ010001192.1, forward strand.
TTGGCCCAACCTTTGCTCTCCATGTACATATGTCCTAAACAAACCAAAACAAGTAGAGAGGTCCACCGGGCTATCCTCGTACGGAGAAAGCTATAGGGGTAGACGATCCGGGGCCCTCGGTCTAGGGTTTCGCCGGAGGAAGACCACCGGAGCGTCGGAATCACATGAAAACTTGCATGTGCCCCTAGGATATGTGTGTGAGAGTCGTGGCAAGGTTGGTAGGTGCCATGTGTAGGCCCCCAGTTGTGACCCCCTTCCCGGACATGCGTTAACACTTAGTAAAATGTTGGATCTGTACGTGGAAACTCCCGCCACATCACAACCGGGGCCTAGAATGTGGCAAAGTTGGCCCAACCTTTGATCTCCATGTACATATGTCCTAAACAACCAAACAAGTAGAGAGGTCCACCGGGCTATCCTCGTACGGAGAAAGCTATAGGGGTAGACGATCCGGGCCCCTCGGTCTAGGGTTTCGCCGGAGGAAGACCACCGGAGCGTCGGAATCACATGAAAACTTGCATGTGCCCCTAGGATATGTGTGTGAGAGTGTGCAAGGTTGGTAGGTGCCATGTGTAGGCCCCAGTTGTGACCCCCTTCCGGACATGCGTTAACACTTAGTAAAATGCTTGATCTATACGTGGAAACTCCCGCCACATCACAACCGGGCCTAGAATGTGGCAAAGTTGGCCCAACCTTTGATCTCCATGTACATATGTCCTAAACAAACCAAAACAAGTAGAGAGGTCCACCGGGCTATCCTCGTACGGAGAAAGCTATAGGGGTAGACGATCCGGGCCCTCGGTCTAGGGTTTCGCCGGAGGAAGACCACCGGAGCGTCGGAATCACGATGAAAACTTGCATGTGCCCCTAGGATATGTGTGTGAGAGTGGTGCAAGGTTGTAGGTGCCATGTGTAGGCCCCAGTTGTGACCCCCTTCCTGGACATGCGTTAACACTTAGTAAAATGTTGGATCTGTACGTGGAAACTCCCGCCACATCACAACCGGGGCCTAGAATGTGGCAAAGTTGGCCCAACCTTTGCTCTCCATGTACATATGTCCTAAACAAACCAAAACAAGTAGAGAGGTCCACCGGGCTATCCTCGTACGGAGAAGCTATAGGGGTAGACGATCCGGGCCCTCGTCTAGGGGTTTCACCGGAGGAAGACCACCGGAGCGTCGGAATCACATGAAAACTTGCATGTGCCCCTAGGATATGTGTGTGAGAGTCGTGCAAGGTTGGTAGGTGCCATGTGTAGGCCCCAGTTGTGACCCCCTTGCCCGGACATGCGTTAACACTTAGTAAAATGTTGGATCTATACGTGGAAACTCCCGCCGACGTCACAACCGGGCCTAGAATGTGGCAAAGTTGGCCCAACCTTTGATCTCCATGTACATATGTCCCTAAACAAACCAAAACAAGTAGAGAGGTCCACCGGGCTATCTCGTACGGAGAAAGCTATAGGGGTAGACGATCCGGGGCCCTCGGTCTAGGGTTTCGCCGGAGGAAGACCACCGGAGCGTCGGAATCACATGAAAACTTGCATGTGCCCCTAGGATATGTGTGTGAGAGTGGTGCAAGGTTGGTAGGTGCCATGTGTAGGCCCCAGTTGTGACCCCCTTGCCGGACATGCGTTAACACTTAGTAAAATCCTGGATCTATACGTGGAAACTCCCGCCGCGTCACAACCGGGGCCTAGAATGTGGAAAGTTGGCCCCAACCTTTGATCTCCATGTACATATGTCCTAAAAAACCAAAACAAGTAGAGAGTGTCCACCGGGCTACTCTCGTACGGAGAAAGCTATAGGGGTAGACGATCCGGGGCCCTCGTCTAGGGTTTCGCCGGAGGAAGACTACCGAGCGTCGGAATCACATGAAAACTTGCATGTGCCCCTAGATATGTGTGTGAGAGTGGTTGCAAGGTTGGTAGGTGCCATGTGTAGGCCCCAGGTGTGACCCCCTTCCGGACATGCGTTAACACTTAGTAAAATCCTGGATCTGTACGTGGAAACTCCCGCCGCGTCACAACCGGGGCCTAGAATGTGGCAAAGTTGGCCCAACCTTTGATCTCCATGTACATATGTCCTAAACAAACCAAAACAAGTAGAGAGGTCCACCGGGCTATCCTCGTACGGAGAAAGCTATAGGGGTAGACGATCCGGGCCCTCGGTCTAGGGTTTCGCCGGAGGAAGACCACCGGAGCGTCGGAATCACATGAAAACTTGCATGTGCCCCTAGGATATGTGTGTGAGAGTCGTGCAAGGTTGGTAGGTGCCATGTGTAGGCCCCAGTTGTGACCCCCTTCCCGGACATGCGTTAACACTTAGTAAAATGTTGGATCTGTACGTGGAAACTCCCGCCACATCACAACCGGGGCCTAGAATGTGGCAAAGTTGGCCCAACCTTTGCTCTCCATGTACATATGTCCTAAACAAACCAAAACAAGTAGAGAGGTCCACCGGGCTATCCTCGTACGGAGAAAGCTATAGGGGTAGACGATCCGGGGCCCTCGGTCTAGGGTTTCGCCGGAGGAAGACCACCGGAGCGTCGGAATCACATGAAAACTTGCATGTGCCCTAGGATATGTGTGTGAGAGTTGTGCAAGGTTGGTAGGTGCCATGTGTAGGCCCCAGGTGTGACCCCCTTCCGGACATGCGTTAACACTTAGTAAAATTCTGGATCTGTACGTGGAAACTCCCGCCGACGATCACAACCGGGGCCTAGAATGTGGCAAAGTTGGCCCAACCTTTGATCTCCATGTACATATGTCCTAAACAAACCAAAACAAGTAGAGAGGTCCACCGGGCTATCCTCGTACGGAGAAAGCTATAGGGGTAGACGATCCGGGGCCCTCGGTCTAGGGTTTCGCCGGAGGAAGACCACCGGAGCGTCGGAATCACATGAAAACTTGCATGTGCCCCTAGGATATGTGTGTGAGAGTCGTGCAAGGTTGGTAGGTGCCATGTGTAGGCCCCAGTTGTGACCCCCTTCCCGGACATGCGTTAACACTTAGTAAAATGCTGGATCTGTACGTGGAAACTCCCGCCACATCACAACTGGGCCTAGAATGTGGCAAAGTTGGCCCAACCTTTGATCTCCATGTACATATGTCCTAAACAAACAAAACAAGTAGAGAGGTCCACCGGGCTATCCTCGTACGGAGAAAGCTATAGGGGTAGACGATCCGGGGCCCTCCGGTCTAGGGTTTCGCTCGAGGAAGACCACCGGAGCGTCGGAATCACATGAAAACTTGCATGTGCCCCTAGGATATGTGTGTGAGAGTGGTGCAAGGTTGGTAGGTGCCATGTGTAGGCCCCATGTGTGACCCCCTTCCGGACATGCGTTAACACTTAGTAAATCCGTTGGATCTGTACGTGGAAACTCCCGCCACGTCACAACCGGGCCTAGAATGTGGCAAAGTTGGCCCAACCTTTGATCTCCATGTACATATGTCCTAAACAAACCAAAACAAGTAGAGAGGTCCACCGGGCTATCCTCGTACGGAGATAGCTATAGGGGTAGACGATCCGAGGGCCCTCGGTCTAGGGTTTCGCCGGAGGAAGACCACCGGAGCGTCGGAATCACATGAAAACTTGCATGTGCCCCTAGGATATGTGTGTGAGAGTGGTGCAAGGTTGGTAGGTGCCATGTGTAGGCCCCAGTTGTGACCCCCTTCCGGACATGCGTTAACACTTAGTAAAATTTGGATCTGTACGTGGAAACTCCCGCCACATCACAACCGGGGCCTAGAATGTGGCAAAGTTGGCCCAACCTTTGATCTCCATGTACATATGTCCTAAACAAACCAAAACAAGTAGAGAGGTCCACCGGGCTATCCTCGTACGGAGAAAGCTATAGGGGTAGACGATCCGGGCCCTCGGTCTAGGGTTTCGCCGGAGGAAGACCACCGGAGCGTCGGAATCACATGAAAACTTGCATGTGCCCCTAGGATATGTGTGTGAGAGTGGTGCAAGGTTGGTAGGTGCCATGTGTAGGCCCCAGTTGTGACCCCCTTCCCGGACATGCGTTAACACTTAGTAAAATGTTGGATCTGTACGTGGAAACTCCCGCCACATCACAACCGGGGCCTAGAATGTGGCAAAGTTGGCCCAACCTTTGATCTCCATGTACATATGTCCTAAAAAACCAAAACAAGTAGAGAGGTCCACCGGGCTATCCTCGTACGGAGAAAGCTATAGGGGTAGACGATCCGGGCCCTCGGTCTAGGGTTTCGCCGGAGGAAGACCACCGGAGCGTCGGAATCACATGAAAACTTGCATGTGCCCCTAGGATATGTGTGTGAGAGTGGTGCAAGGTTGGTAGGTGCCATGTGTAGGCCCCAGGTGTGACCCCCTTGCCGGACATGCGTTAACACTTAGTAAAATCCTGGATCTGTACGTGGAAACTCCCGCCAGCGTCACAACCGGGGCCTAGAATGTGGCAAAGTTGGCCCAACCTTTGATCTCCATGTACATATGTCCTAAACAAACCAAAACAAGTAGAGAGGTCCACCGGGCTATCCTCGTACGGAGAAAGCTATAGGGGTAGACGATCCGGGGCCCTCGGTCTAGGGTTTCGCCGGAGGAAGACCACCGGAGCGTCGGAATCACATGAAAACTTGCATGTGCCCCTAGGATATGTGTGTGAGAGTGGTGCAAGGTTGGTAGGTGCCATGTGTAGGCCCCAGTTGTGACCCCCTTCCCGGACATGCGTTAACACTTAGTAAAATGTTGGATCTGTACGTGGAAACTCCCGCCACATCACAACCGGGGCCTAGAATGTGGCAAAGTTGGCCCAACCTTTGATCTCCATGTACATATGTCCTAAACAAACCAAAACAAGTAGAGAGGTCCACCGGGCTATCCTCGTACGGAGAAAGCTATAGGGGTAGACGATCCGGGGCCCTCGGTCTAGGGTTTCGCCGGAGGAAGACCACCGGAGCGTCGGAATCACATGAAAACTTGCATGTGCCCCTAGGATATGTGTGTGAGAGTGGTGCAAGGTTGGTAGGTGCCATGTGTAGGCCCCAGTTGTGACCCCCTTCCCGGACATGCGTTAACACTTAGTAAAATGTTGGATCTGTACGTGGAAACTCCCGCCACATCACAACCGGGGCCTAGAATGTGGCAAAGTTGGCCCAACCTTTGATCTCCATGTACATATGTCCTAAAAAACCAAACAAGTAGAGAGGTCCACCGGGCTATCCTCGTACGGAGAAAGCTATAGGGGTAGACGATCCAGGGCCCTCGGTCTAGGGTTTCGCCGGAGGAAGACCACCGGAGCGTCGGAATCACATGAAAACTTGCATGTGCCCCTAGGATATGTGTGTGAGAGTGGTGCAAGGTTGGTAGGTGCCATGTGTAGGCCCCAGGTGTGACCCCCTTCCCGGACATGCGTTAACACTTAGTAAAATCGTTGGATCTGTACGTGGAAACTCCCGCCACATCACAACCGGGGCCTAGAATGTGGCAAAGTTGGCCCAACCTTTGATCTCCATGTACATATGTCCTAAACAAACCAAAACAAGTAGAGAGGTCCACCGGGCTATCCTCGTACGGAGAAAGCTATAGGGGTAGACGATCCTGGGCCCTCGGTCTAGGGTTTCGCCGGAGGAAGACCACCGGAGCGTCGGAATCACATGAAAACTTGCATGTGCCCCTAGGATATGTGTGTGAGAGTGGTGCAAGGTTGGTAGGTGCCATGTGTAGGCCCCAGTTGTGACCCCCTTCCCGGACATGCGTTAACACTTAGTAAAATCGTTGGATCTGTACGTGGAAACTCCCGCCACATCACAACCGGGGCCTAGAATGTGGCAAAGTTGGCCCAACCTTTGATCTCCATGTACATATGTCCTAAACAAACCAAAACAAGTAGAGAGGTCCACCGGGCTATCCTCGTACGGAGAAAGCTATAGGGGTAGACGATCCGGGGCCCTCGGTCTAGGGTTTCGCCGGAGGAAGACCACCGGAGCGTCGGAATCACATGAAAACTTGCATGTGCCCCTAGGATATGTGTGTGAGAGTGGTGCAAGGTTGGTAGGTGCCATGTGTAGGCCCCAGGTGTGACCCCCTTCCCGGACATGCGTTAACACTTAGTAAAATCTTGGATCTGTACGTGGAAACTCCCGCCACATCACAACCGGGGCCTAGAATGTGGCAAAGTTGGCCCAACCTTTGATCTCCATGTACATATGTCCTAAACAAACCAAAACAAGTAGAGAGGTCCACCGGGCTATCCTCGTACGGAGAAAGCTATAGGGGTAGACGATCCAGGGCCCTCGGTCTAGGGTTTCGCCGGAGGAAGACCACCGGAGCGTCGGAATCACATGAAAACTTGCATGTGCCCCTAGGATATGTGTGTGAGAGTGGTGCAAGGTTGGTAGGTGCCATGTGTAGGCCCCAGTTGTGACCCCCTTCCGGACATGCGTTAACACTTAGTAAAATGTTGGATCTGTACGTGGAAACTCCCGCCACATCACAACCGGGGCCTAGAATGTGGCAAAGTTGGCCCAACCTTTGATCTCCATGTACATATGTCCTAAACAAACCAAAACAAGTAGAGAGGTCCACCGGGCTATCCTCGTACGGAGAAAGCTATAGGGGTAGACGATCCGGGGCCCTCGGTCTAGGGTTTCGCCGGAGGAAGACCACCGAGCGTCGGAATCACATGAAAACTTGCATGTGCCCCTAGGATATGTGTGTGAGAGTCGTGCAAGGTTGGTAGGTGCCATGTGTAGGCCCCAGGTGTGACCCCCTTCCCGGACATGCGTTAACACTTAGTAAAATGTTGGATCTGTACGTGGAAACTCCCGCCACATCACAACCGGGGCCTAGAATGTGGCAAAGTTGGCCCAACCTTTGATCTCCATGTACATATGTCCTAAACAAACCAAAACAAGTAGAGAGGTCCACCGGGCTATCCTCGTACGGAGAAAGCTATAGGGGTAGACGATCCGGGCCCTCGGTCTAGGGTTTCGCCGGAGGAAGACCACCGGAGCGTCGGAATCACATGAAAACTTGCATGTGCCCCTAGGATATGTGTGTGAGAGTCGTGCAAGGTTGGTAGGTGCCATGTGTAGGCCCCAGTTGTGACCCCCTTCCCGGACATGCGTTAACACTTAGTAAAATGTTGGATCTGTACGTGGAAACTCCCGCCACATCACAACCGGGGCCTAGAATGTGGCAAAGTTGGCCCAACCTTTGCTCTCCATGTACATATGTCCTAAACAAACCAAAACAAGTAGAGAGGTCCACCGGGCTATCCTCGTACGGAGAAAGCTATAGGGGTAGACGATCCGGGGCCCTCGGTCTAGGGTTTCGCCGGAGGAAGACCACCGGAGCGTCGGAATCACATGAAAACTTGCATGTGCCCCTAGGATATGTGTGTGAGAGTGGTGCAAGGTTGGTAGGTGCCATGTGTAGGCCCCAGGTGTGACCCCCTTCCCGGACATGCGTTAACACTTAGTAAAATGCTGGATCTGTACGTGGAAACTCCCGCCACATCACAACCGGGGCCTAGAATGTGGCAAAGTTGGCCCAACCTTTGCTCTCCATGTACATATGTCCTAAAAAACCAAAACAAGTAGAGAGGTCCACCGGGCTACTCCTCGTACGGAGAATAGTTATAGGGGTAGACGATCCGGGGCCCCTGTCTAGGGTTTCGACCGGAGGAAGACTACCGGAGCGTCGGAATCACATGAAAACTTGCATGTGCCCCTAGGATATGTGTGTGAGAGTGGTGCAAGGTTGGTAGGTGCCATGTGTAGGCCCCAGGTGTGACCCCCTTCCCGGACATGCGTTAACACTTAGTAAAATCGTTGGATCTGTACGTGGAAACTCCCGCCACATCACAACCGGGGCCTAGAATGTGGCAAAGTTGGCCCAACCTTTGATCTCCATGTACATATGTCCTAAACAAACCAAAACAAGTAGAGAGGTCCACCGGGCTATCCTCGTACGGAGAAAGCTATAGGGGTAGACGATCCGGGGCCCTCGGTCTAGGGTTTCGCCGGAGGAAGACCACCGGAGCGTCGGAATCACATGAAAACTTGCATGTGCCCCTAGGATATGTGTGTGAGAGTCGTGCAAGGTTGGTAGGTGCCATGTGTAGGCCCCAGTTGTGACCCCCTTCCCGGACATGCGTTAACACTTAGTAAAATGTTGGATCTGTACGTGGAAACTCCCGCCACATCACAACCGGGGCCTAGAATGTGGCAAAGTTGGCCCAACCTTTGATCTCCATGTACATATGTCCTAAACAAACCAAAACAAGTAGAGAGGTCCACCGGGCTATCCTCGTACGGAGAAAGCTATAGGGGTAGACGATCCGGGGCCCTCGGTCTAGGGTTTCGCCGGAGGAAGACCACCGGAGCGTCGGAATCACATGAAAACTTGCATGTGCCCCTAGGATATGTGTGTGAGAGTGGTGCAAGGTTGGTAGGTGCCATGTGTAGGCCCCAGTTGTGACCCCCTTCCGGACATGCGTTAACACTTAGTAAAATGTTGGATCTGTACGTGGAAACTCCCGCCACATCACAACCGGGGCCTAGAATGTGGCAAAGTTGGCCCAACCTTTGCTCTCCATGTACATATGTCCTAAAAAACCAAAACAAGTAGAGAGGTCCACCGGGCTACTCTCGTACGGAGATAGTTATAGGGGTAGACGATCCGGGGCCCCTGTCTAGGGTTTCACCGGAGGAAGACTACCGGAGCGTCGGAATCACATGAAAACTTGCATGTGCCCCTAGGATATGTGTGTGAGAGTGGTGCAAGGTTGGTAGGTGCCATGTGTAGGCCCCAGTTGTGACCCCCTTCCGGACATGCGTTAACACTTAGTAAAATCCTGGATCTGTACGTGGAAACTCCCGCCACGATCACAACCGGGGCCTAGAATGTGGCAAAGTTGGCCCAACCTTTGATCTCCATGTACATATGTCCTAAACAAACCAAAACAAGTAGAGAGGTCCACCGGGCTATCCTCGTACGGAGAAAGCTATAGGGGTAGACGATCCGGGGCCCTCGGTCTAGGGTTTCGCCGGAGGAAGACCACCGGAGCGTCGGAATCACATGAAAACTTGCATGTGCCCCTAGGATATGTGTGTGAGAGTGGTGCAAGGTTGGTAGGTGCCATGTGTAGGCCCCAGTTGTGACCCCCTTCCCGGACATGCGTTAACACTTAGTAAAATGTTGGATCTGTACGTGGAAACTCCCGCCACATCACAACCGGGGCCTAGAATGTGGCAAAGTTGGCCCAACCTTTGATCTCCATGTACATATGTCCTAAACAAACCAAAACAAGTAGAGAGGTCCACCGGGCTATCCTCGTACGGAGAAAGCTATAGGGGTAGACGATCCGGGGCCCCTCGGTCTAGGGTTTCGCCGGAGGAAGACCACCGGAGCGTCGGAATCACATGAAAACTTGCATGTGCCCCTAGGATATGTGTGTGAGAGTGGTGCAAGGTTGGTAGGTGCCATGTGTAGGCCCCAGGTGTGACCCCCTTGCCGGACATGCGTTAACACTTAGTAAAATCCTGGATCTGTACGTGGAAACTCCCGCCGCGTCACAACCGGGGCCTAGAATGTGGCAAAGTTGGCCCAACCTTTGATCTCCATGTACATATGTCCTAAACAAACCAAAACAAGTAGAGAGGTCCACCGGGCTATCCTCGTACGGAGAAAGCTATAGGGGTAGACGATCCGGGGCCCTCGGTCTAGGGTTTCGCCGGAGGAAGACCACCGGAGCGTCGGAATCACATGAAAACTTGCATGTGCCCCTAGGATATGTGTGTGAGAGTCGTGCAAGGTTGGTAGGTGCCATGTGTAGGCCCCAGTTGTGACCCCCTTCCCGGACATGCGTTAACACTTAGTAAAATGTTGGATCTGTACGTGGAAACTCCCGCCACATCACAACCGGGGCCTAGAATGTGGCAAAGTTGGCCCAACCTTTGCTCTCCATGTACATATGTCCTAAAAAACCAAAACAAGTAGAGAGGTCCACCGGGCTACTCCTCGTACGGAGAAAGCTATAGGGGTAGACGATCCGGGGCCCCCTGTCTAGGGTTTCGCCGGAGGAAGACTACCGGAGCGTCGGAATCACATGAAAACTTGCATGTGCCCCTAGGATATGTGTGTGAGAGTGGTGCAAGGTTGGTAGGTGCCATGTGTAGGCCCCAGGTGTGACCCCCTTGCCGGACATGCGTTAACACTTAGTAAAATGTCTGGATCTATACGTGGAAACTCCCGCCACAGTCACAACCGGGGCCTAGAATGTGGCAAAGTTGGCCCAACCTTTGATCTCCATGTACATATGTCCTAAACAAACCAAAACAAGTAGAGAGGTCCACCGGGCTATCCTCGTACGGAGAAAGCTATAGGGGTAGACGATCCGGGGCCCTCGGTCTAGGGTTTCGCCGGAGGAAGACCACCGGAGCGTCGGAATCACATGAAAACTTGCATGTGCCCCTAGGATATGTGTGTGAGAGTCGTGCAAGGTTGGTAGGTGCCATGTGTAGGCCCCAGTTGTGACCCCCTTCCGGACATGCGTTAACACTTAGTAAAATGTTGGATCTGTACGTGGAAACTCCCGCCACATCACAACCGGGGCCTAGAATGTGGCAAAGTTGGCCCAACCTTTGATCTCCATGTACATATGTCCTAAAAAACCAAAACAAGTAGAGAGGTCCACCGGGCTATCCTCGTACGGAGATAGTTATAGGGGTAGACGATCGGGGCCCCTCGGTCTAGGGTTTCACCGGAGGAAGACTACCGGAGCGTCGGAATCACATGAAAACTTGCATGTGCCCCCTAGGATATGTGTGTGAGAGTGGTGCAAGGTTGGTAGGTGCCATGTGTAGGCCCCAGGTGTGACCCCCTTCCGGACATGCGTTAACACTTAGTAAAATCCTTGGATCTGTACGTGGAAACTCCCGCCGCGTCACAACCGGGGCCTAGAATGTGGCAAAGTTGGCCCAACCTTTGATCTCCATGTACATATGTCCTAAACAAACCAAAACAAGTAGAGAGGTCCACCGGGCTATCCTCGTACGGAGAAAGCTATAGGGGTAGACGATCCGGGGCCCTCGGTCTAGGGTTTCGCCGGAGGAAGACCACCGGAGCGTCGGAATCACATGAAAACTTGCATGTGCCCCTAGGATATGTGTGTGAGAGTGGTGCAAGGTTGGTAGGTGCCATGTGTAGGCCCCAGTTGTGACCCCCTTCCGGACATGCGTTAACACTTAGTAAAATGTTGGATCTGTACGTGGAAACTCCCGCCACATCACAACCGGGGCCTAGAATGTGGCAAAGTTGGCCCAACCTTTGATCTCCATGTACATATGTCCTAAAAAACCAAACAAGTAGAGAGGTCCACCGGGCTACTCTCGTACGGAGAATAGTTATAGGGGTAGACGATCCGGGGCCCTCGGTCTAGGGTTTCGCCGGAGGAAGACCTACCGGAGCGTCGGAATCACATGAAAACTTGCATGTGCCCCTAGGATATGTGTGTGAGAGTGGTGCAAGGTTGGTAGGTGCCATGTGTAGGCCCCAGTTGTGACCCCCTTCCCGGACATGCGTTAACACTTAGTAAAATGTTGGATCTGTACGTGGAAACTCCCGCCACATCACAACCGGGGCCTAGAATGTGGCAAAGTTGGCCCAACCTTTGATCTCCATGTACATATGTCCTAAACAAACCAAAACAAGTAGAGAGGTCCACCGGGCTATCCTCGTACGGAGAAAGCTATAGGGGTAGACGATCCGGGGCCCTCGGTCTAGGGTTTCGCCGGAGGAAGACCACCGGAGCGTCGGAATCACATGAAAACTTGCATGTGCCCCTAGGATATGTGTGTGAGAGTCGTGCAAGGTTGGTAGGTGCCATGTGTAGGCCCCAGTTGTGACCCCCTTCCCGGACATGCGTTAACACTTAGTAAAATGTTGGATCTGTACGTGGAAACTCCCGCCACATCACAACCGGGGCCTAGAATGTGGCAAAGTTGGCCCAACCTTTGCTCTCCATGTACATATGTCCTAAAAAACCAAAACAAGTAGAGAGGTCCACCGGGCTATCCTCGTACGGAGATAGCTATAGGGGTAGACGATCCGGGGCCCCCTGGTCTAGGGTTTCGCCGGAGGAAGACTACCGGAGCGTCGGAATCACATGAAAACTTGCATGTGCCCCTAGGATATGTGTGTGAGAGTGGTGCAAGGTTGGTAGGTGCCATGTGTAGGCCCCAGTTGTGACCCCCTTCCGGACATGCGTTACACTTAGTAAAATCTGGATCTGTACGTGGAAACTCCCGCCACATCACAACCGGGGCCTAGAATGTGGCAAAGTTGGCCCAACCTTTGATCTCCATGTACATATGTCCTAAAAAAACCAAAACAAGTAGAGAGGTCCACCGGGCTACTCCTCGTACGGAGATAAGTTATAGGGGTAGACGATCCGGGCCCCTCGGTCTAGGGTTTCACCGGAGGAAGACTACCGGAGCGTCGGAATCACATGAAAACTTGCATGTGCCCCTAGGATATGTGTGTGAGAGTCGGTGCAAGGTTGGTAGGTGCCATGTGTAGGCCCCAGTTGTGACCCCCTTCCCGGACATGCGTTAACACTTAGTAAAATGTTGGATCTGTACGTGGAAACTCCCGCCACATCACAACCGGGGCCTAGAATGTGGCAAAGTTGGCCCAACCTTTGATCTCCATGTACATATGTCCTAAAAAAACCAAAACAAGTAGAGAGGTCCACCGGGCTATCCTCGTACGGAGAAAGCTATAGGGGTAGACGATCCGGGGCCCTCGGTCTAGGGTTTCGCCGGAGGAAGACCACCGGAGCGTCGGAATCACATGAAAACTTGCATGTGCCCCTAGGATATGTGTGTGAGAGTCGTGCAAGGTTGGTAGGTGCCATGTGTAGGCCCCAGTTGTGACCCCCTTCCGGACATGCGTTAACACTTAGTAAAATGTTGGATCTGTACGTGGAAACTCCCGCCACATCACAACCGGGGCCTAGAATGTGGCAAAGTTGGCCCAACCTTTGCTCTCCATGTACATATGTCCTAAAAAACCAAAACAAGTAGAGAGGTCCACCGGGCTACTCTCGTACGGAGATAGCTTATAGGGGTAGACGATCCGGGGCCCCCTGTCTAGGGTTTCGCCGGAGGAAGACCACCGGAGCGTCGGAATCACATGAAAACTTGCATGTGCCCCTAGGATATGTGTGTGAGAGTGGTGCAAGGTTGGTAGGTGCCATGTGTAGGCCCCAGTTGTGACCCCCTTGCCGGACATGCGTTAACACTTAGTAAAATCTTGGATCTATACGTGGAAACTCCCGCCAGCATCACAACCGGGGCCTAGAATGTGGCAAAGTTGGCCCAACCTTTGCTCTCCATGTACATATGTCCTAAAAAACCAAAACAAGTAGAGAGGTCCACCGGGCTACTCTCGTACGGAGATAGTTATAGGGGTAGACGATCTGGGGCCCCCTGTCTAGGGTTTCACCGGAGGAAGACCTACCGGAGCGTCGGAATCACATGAAAACTTGCATGTGCCCCTAGGATATGTGTGTGAGAGTGGTGCAAGGTTGGTAGGTGCCATGTGTAGGCCCCAGGTGTGACCCCCTTGCCGGACATGCGTTAACACTTAGTAAAATCCTGGATCTATACGTGGAAACTCCCGCCGCGTCACAACCGGGGCCTAGAATGTGGCAAAGTTGGCCCAACCTTTGATCTCCATGTACATATGTCCTAAACAAACCAAAACAAGTAGAGAGGTCCACCGGGCTATCCTCGTACGGAGAAAGCTATAGGGGTAGACGATCCGGGGCCCTCGGTCTAGGGTTTCGCCGGAGGAAGACCACCGGAGCGTCGGAATCACATGAAAACTTGCATGTGCCCCTAGGATATGTGTGTGAGAGTCGTGCAAGGTTGGTAGGTGCCATGTGTAGGCCCCAGTTGTGACCCCCTTCCCGGACATGCGTTAACACTTAGTAAAATGTTGGATCTGTACGTGGAAACTCCCGCCACATCACAACCGGGGCCTAGAATGTGGCAAAGTTGGCCCAACCTTTGCTCTCCATGTACATATGTCCTAAAAAACCAAAACAAGTAGAGAGGTCCACCGGGCTACTCTCGTACGGAGATAGCTTATAGGGGTAGACGATCCGGGGCCCCTCGGTCTAGGGTTTCACCGGAGGAAGACTACCGGAGCGTCGGAATCACATGAAAACTTGCATGTGCCCCTAGGATATGTGTGTGAGAGTGGTGCAAGGTTGGTAGGTGCCATGTGTAGGCCCCAGTTGTGACCCCCTTCCGGACATGCGTTAACACTTAGTAAAATGCTGGATCTGTACGTGGAAACTCCCGCCACATCACAACCGGGCCTAGAATGTGGCAAAGTTGGCCCAACCTTTGATCTCCATGTACATATGTCCTAAACAAACCAAAACAAGTAGAGAGGTCCACCGGGCTATCCTCGTACGGAGAAAGCTATAGGGGTAGACGATCCGGGCCCTCGGTCTAGGGTTTCGCCGGAGGAAGACCACCGGAGCGTCGGAATCACATGAAAACTTGCATGTGCCCCTAGGATATGTGTGTGAGAGTGGTGCAAGGTTGGTAGGTGCCATGTGTAGGCCCCAGTTGTGACCCCCTTCCCGGACATGCGTTAACACTTAGTAAAATGTTGGATCTGTACGTGGAAACTCCCGCCACATCACAACCGGGGCCTAGAATGTGGCAAAGTTGGCCCAACCTTTGCTCTCCATGTACATATGTCCTAAAAAACCAAAACAAGTAGAGAGGTCCACCGGGCTATCCTCGTACGGAGATAGCTATAGGGGTAGACGATCCTGGGCCCCCTGTCTAGGGTTTCGCCGGAGGAAGACTACCGGAGCGTCGGAATCACATGAAAACTTGCATGTGCCCCTAGGATATGTGTGTGAGAGTGGTGCAAGGTTGGTAGGTGCCATGTGTAGGCCCCAGGTTGTGACCCCCTTCCGGACATGCGTTAACACTTAGTAAAATTCTGGATCTGTACGTGGAAACTCCCGCCACGTCACAACCGGGGCCTAGAATGTGGCAAAGTTGGCCCAACCTTTGATCTCCATGTACATATGTCCTAAACAAACCAAAACAAGTAGAGAGGTCCACCGGGCTATCCTCGTACGGAGAAAGCTATAGGGGTAGACGATCCGGGGCCCTCGGTCTAGGGTTTCGCCGGAGGAAGACCACCGGAGCGTCGGAATCACATGAAAACTTGCATGTGCCCCTAGGATATGTGTGTGAGAGTCGTGCAAGGTTGGTAGGTGCCATGTGTAGGCCCCAGTTGTGACCCCCTTCCGGACATGCGTTAACACTTAGTAAAATCGTTGGATCTGTACGTGGAAACTCCCGCCACATCACAACCGGGGCCTAGAATGTGGCAAAGTTGGCCCAACCTTTGATCTCCATGTACATATGTCCTAAAAAACCAAAACAAGTAGAGAGGTCCACCGGGCTACTCTCGTACGGAGATAGTTATAGGGGTAGACGATCCTGGGCCCCCTGTCTAGGGTTTCAGCCGGAGGAAGACTACCGGAGCGTCGGAATCACATGAAAACTTGCATGTGCCCCTAGGATATGTGTGTGAGAGTGGTGCAAGGTTGGTAGGTGCCATGTGTAGGCCCCAGGTGTGACCCCCTTGCCGGACATGCGTTAACACTTAGTAAAATCCTGGATCTGTACGTGGAAACTCCCGCCACATCACAACCGGGGCCTAGAATGTGGCAAAGTTGGCCCAACCTTTGATCTCCATGTACATATGTCCTAAACAAACCAAAACAAGTAGAGAGGTCCACCGGGCTATCCTCGTACGGAGAAAGCTATAGGGGTAGACGATCCGGGGCCCTCGGTCTAGGGTTTCGCCGGAGGAAGACCACCGGAGCGTCGGAATCACATGAAAACTTGCATGTGCCCCTAGGATATGTGTGTGAGAGTCGTGCAAGGTTGGTAGGTGCCATGTGTAGGCCCCAGTTGTGACCCCCTTCCCGGACATGCGTTAACACTTAGTAAAATGTTGGATCTGTACGTGGAAACTCCCGCCACATCACAACCGGGGCCTAGAATGTGGCAAAGTTGGCCCAACCTTTGCTCTCCATGTACATATGTCCTAAAAAACCAAAACAAGTAGAGAGGTCCACCGGGCTACTCTCGTACGGAGATAGTTATAGGGGTAGACGATCCGGGGCCCCTCGGTCTAGGGTTTCACCGGAGGAAGACTACCGGAGCGTCGGAATCACATGAAAACTTGCATGTGCCCCTAGGATATGTGTGTGAGAGTGGTGCAAGGTTGGTAGGTGCCATGTGTAGGCCCCAGTTGTGACCCCCTTGCCGGACATGCGTTAACACTTAGTAAAATCCTGGATCTATACGTGGAAACTCCCGCCGCGTCACAACCGGGGCCTAGAATGTGGCAAAGTTGGCCCAACCTTTGATCTCCATGTACATATGTCCTAAACAAACCAAAACAAGTAGAGAGGTCCACCGGGCTACTCTCGTACGGAGATAGTTATAGGGGTAGACGATCCGGGGCCCTCTGTCTAGGGTTTCACCGGAGGAAGACTACCGGAGCGTCGGAATCACATGAAAACTTGCATGTGCCCCTAGGATATGTGTGTGAGAGTGGTGCAAGGTTGGTAGGTGCCATGTGTAGGCCCCAGGTGTGACCCCCTTGCCGGACATGCGTTAACACTTAGTAAAATCTGGATCTATACGTGGAAACTCCCGCCACGTCACAACCGGGGCCTAGAATGTGGCAAAGTTGGCCCAACCTTTGATCTCCATGTACATATGTCCTAAACAAACCAAAACAAGTAGAGAGGTCCACCGGGCTATCCTCGTACGGAGAAAGCTATAGGGGTAGACGATCCGGGGCCCTCGGTCTAGGGTTTCGCCGGAGGAAGACCACCGGAGCGTCGGAATCACATGAAAACTTGCATGTGCCCCTAGGATATGTGTGTGAGAGTCGTGCAAGGTTGGTAGGTGCCATGTGTAGGCCCCAGTTGTGACCCCCTTCCCGGACATGCGTTAACACTTAGTAAAATCGTTGGATCTATACGTGGAAACTCCCGCCACATCACAACCGGGGCCTAGAATGTGGCAAAGTTGGCCCAACCTTTGATCTCCATGTACATATGTCCTAAACAAACCAAAACAAGTAGAGAGGTCCACCGGGCTATCCTCGTACGGAGATAGCTATAGGGGTAGACGATCCGGGGCCCTCGGTCTAGGGTTTCGCCGGAGGAAGACCACCGGAGCGTCGGAATCACATGAAAACTTGCATGTGCCCCTAGGATATGTGTGTGAGAGTGGTGCAAGGTTGGTAGGTGCCATGTGTAGGCCCCAGTTGTGACCCCCTTCCGGACATGCGTTAACACTTAGTAAAATCGTTGGATCTGTACGTGGAAACTCCCGCCACATCACAACCGGGGCCTAGAATGTGGCAAAGTTGGCCCAACCTTTGCTCTCCATGTACATATGTCCTAAAAAACCAAAACAAGTAGAGAGGTCCACCGGGCTACTCTCGTACGGAGATAGTTATAGGGGTAGACGATCCGGGGCCCCTGTCTAGGGTTTCACCGGAGGAAGACTACCGGAGCGTCGGAATCACATGAAAACTTGCATGTGCCCCTAGGATATGTGTGTGAGAGTGGTGCAAGGTTGGTAGGTGCCATGTGTAGGCCCCAGGTGTGACCCCCTTGCCGGACATGCGTTAACACTTAGTAAAATCCTGGATCTATACGTGGAAACTCCCGCCGCGTCACAACCGGGGCCTAGAATGTGGCAAAGTTGGCCCAACCTTTGATCTCCATGTACATATGTCCTAAACAAACCAAAACAAGTAGAGAGGTCCACCGGGCTATCCTCGTACGGAGAAAGCTATAGGGGTAGACGATCCGGGGCCCTCGGTCTAGGGTTTCGCCGGAGGAAGACCACCGGAGCGTCGGAATCACATGAAAACTTGCATGTGCCCCTAGGATATGTGTGTGAGAGTCGTGCAAGGTTGGTAGGTGCCATGTGTAGGCCCCAGTTGTGACCCCCTTCCGGACATGCGTTAACACTTAGTAAAATGTTGGATCTGTACGTGGAAACTCCCGCCACATCACAACCGGGGCCTAGAATGTGGCAAAGTTGGCCCAACCTTTGCTCTCCATGTACATATGTCCTAAAAAACCAAAACAAGTAGAGAGGTCCACCGGGCTACTCTCGTACGGAGATAGTTATAGGGGTAGACGATCCGGGGCCCCTGTCTAGGGTTTCACCGGAGGAAGACTACCGGAGCGTCGGAATCACATGAAAACTTGCATGTGCCCCTAGGATATGTGTGTGAGAGTGGTGCAAGGTTGGTAGGTGCCATGTGTAGGCCCCAGGTGTGACCCCCTTGCCGGACATGCGTTAACACTTAGTAAAATCCTGGATCTATACGTGGAAACTCCCGCCGCGTCACAACCGGGGCCTAGAATGTGGCAAAGTTGGCCCAACCTTTGATCTCCATGTACATATGTCCTAAACAAACCAAAACAAGTAGAGAGGTCCACCGGGCTATCCTCGTACGGAGAAAGCTATAGGGGTAGACGATCCGGGGCCCTCGGTCTAGGGTTTCGCCGGAGGAAGACCACCGGAGCGTCGGAATCACATGAAAACTTGCATGTGCCCCTAGGATATGTGTGTGAGAGTCGTGCAAGGTTGGTAGGTGCCATGTGTAGGCCCCAGTTGTGACCCCCTTCCCGGACATGCGTTAACACTTAGTAAAATGTTGGATCTGTACGTGGAAACTCCCGCCACATCACAACCGGGGCCTAGAATGTGGCAAAGTTGGCCCAACCTTTGCTCTCCATGTACATATGTCCTAAAAAACCAAAACAAGTAGAGAGGTCCACCGGGCTACTCTCGTACGGAGATAGTTATAGGGGTAGACGATCTGGGGCCCCTGTCTAGGGTTTCACCGGAGGAAGACTACCGGAGCGTCGGAATCACATGAAAACTTGCATGTGCCCCTAGGATATGTGTGTGAGAGTGGTGCAAGGTTGGTAGGTGCCATGTGTAGGCCCCAGGTGTGACCCCCTTCCCGGACATGCGTTAACACTTAGTAAAATGTTGGATCTGTACGTGGAAACTCCCGCCACATCACAACCGGGGCCTAGAATGTGGCAAAGTTGGCCCAACCTTTGCTCTCCATGTACATATGTCCTAAAAAACCAAAACAAGTAGAGAGGTCCACCGGGCTACTCTCGTACGGAGATAGTTATAGGGGTAGACGATCCGGGGCCCCCTGTCTAGGGTTTCGACCGGAGGAAGACTACCGGAGCGTCGGAATCACATGAAAACTTGCATGTGCCCTAGGATATGTGTGTGAGAGTGGTGCAAGGTTGGTAGGTGCCATGTGTAGGCCCCAGTTGTGACCCCCTTGCCGGACATGCGTTAACACTTAGTAAAATCCTTGGATCTATACGTGGAAACTCCCGCCACAGTCACAACCGGGGCCTAGAATGTGGCAAGTTGGCCCAACCTTTGCTCTCCATGTACATATGTCCTAAAAAACCAAAACAAGTAGAGAGGTCCACCGGGCTACTCTCGTACGGAGATAGTTATAGGGGTAGACGATCTGGGCCCCCTGTCTAGGGTTTCACCGGAGGAAGACTACCGGAGCGTCGGAATCACATGAAAACTTGCATGTGCCCCTAGGATATGTGTGTGAGAGTGGTGCAAGGTTGGTAGGTGCCATGTGTAGGCCCCAGGTGTGACCCCCTTGCCGGACATGCGTTAACACTTAGTAAAATCCTGGATCTATACGTGGAAACTCCCGCCGCGTCACAACCGGGGCCTAGAATGTGGCAAAGTTGGCCCAACCTTTGATCTCCATGTACATATGTCCTAAACAAACCAAAACAAGTAGAGAGGTCCACCGGGCTATCCTCGTACGGAGAAAGCTATAGGGGTAGACGATCCGGGGCCCTCGGTCTAGGGTTTCGCCGGAGGAAGACCACCGGAGCGTCGGAATCACATGAAAACTTGCATGTGCCCCTAGGATATGTGTGTGAGAGTCGTGCAAGGTTGGTAGGTGCCATGTGTAGGCCCCAGTTGTGACCCCCTTCCGGACATGCGTTAACACTTAGTAAAATGTTGGATCTGTACGTGGAAACTCCCGCCACATCACAACCGGGGCCTAGAATGTGGCAAAGTTGGCCCAACCTTTGCTCTCCATGTACATATGTCCTAAAAAACCAAAACAAGTAGAGAGGTCCACCGGGCTACTCTCGTACGGAGATAGTTATAGGGGTAGACGATCCGGGGCCCCCTGTCTAGGGTTTCACCGGAGGAAGACTACCGGAGCGTCGGAATCACATGAAAACTTGCATGTGCCCCTAGGATATGTGTGTGAGAGTGGTGCAAGGTTGGTAGGTGCCATGTGTAGGCCCCAGGTGTGACCCCCTTGCCGGACATGCGTTAACACTTAGTAAAATCCTGGATCTATACGTGGAAACTCCCGCCGCGTCACAACCGGGGCCTAGAATGTGGCAAAGTTGGCCCAACCTTTGATCTCCATGTACATATGTCCTAAACAAACCAAAACAAGTAGAGAGGTCCACCGGGCTATCCTCGTACGGAGAAAGCTATAGGGGTAGACGATCCGGGGCCCTCGGTCTAGGGTTTCGCCGGAGGAAGACCACCGGAGCGTCGGAATCACATGAAAACTTGCATGTGCCCCTAGGATATGTGTGTGAGAGTCGTGCAAGGTTGGTAGGTGCCATGTGTAGGCCCCAGTTGTGACCCCCTTCCCGGACATGCGTTAACACTTAGTAAAATGTTGGATCTGTACGTGGAAACTCCCGCCACATCACAACCGGGGCCTAGAATGTGGCAAAGTTGGCCCAACCTTTGCTCTCCATGTACATATGTCCTAAAAAACCAAAACAAGTAGAGAGGTCCACCGGGCTACTCTCGTACGGAGATAGTTATAGGGGTAGACGATCCGGGGCCCCCTGTCTAGGGTTTCGACCGGAGGAAGACTACCGGAGCGTCGGAATCACATGAAAACTTGCATGTGCCCCTAGGATATGTGTGTGAGAGTGGTGCAAGGTTGGTAGGTGCCATGTGTAGGCCCCAGGTGTGACCCCCTTGCCGGACATGCGTTAACACTTAGTAAAATCCTGGATCTATACGTGGAAACTCCCGCAACGTCACAACCGGGGCCTAGAATGTGGCAAAGTTGGCCCAACCTTTGATCTCCATGTACATATGTCCTAAACAAACCAAAACAAGTAGAGAGGTCCACCGGGCTATCCTCGTACGGAGAAAGCTATAGGGGTAGACGATCCGGGGCCCTCGGTCTAGGGTTTCGCCGGAGGAAGACCACCGGAGCGTCGGAATCACATGAAAACTTGCATGTGCCCCTAGGATATGTGTGTGAGAGTCGGTGCAAGGTTGGTAGGTGCCATGTGTAGGCCCCAGTTGTGACCCCCTTCCCGGACATGCGTTAACACTTAGTAAAATGTTGGATCTGTACGTGGAAACTCCCGCCACATCACAACCGGGGCCTAGAATGTGGCAAAGTTGGCCCAACCTTTGCTCTCCATGTACATATGTCCTAAAAAACCAAAACAAGTAGAGAGGTCCACCGGGCTACTCTCGTACGGAGATAGTTATAGGGGTAGACGATCCGGGGCCCCCTGTCTAGGGTTTCACCGGAGGAAGACTACCGGAGCGTCGGAATCACATGAAAACTTGCATGTGCCCCTAGGATATGTGTGTGAGAGTGGTGCAAGGTTGGTAGGTGCCATGTGTAGGCCCCAGGTGTGACCCCCTTGCCGGACATGCGTTAACACTTAGTAAAATCCTGGATCTATACGTGGAAACTCCCGCCGCGTCACAACCGGGGCCTAGAATGTGGCAAAGTTGGCCCAACCTTTGATCTCCATGTACATATGTCCTAAACAAACCAAAACAAGTAGAGAGGTCCACCGGGCTATCCTCGTACGGAGATAGCTATAGGGGTAGACGATCCGGGGCCCCTCGGTCTAGGGTTTCGCCGGAGGAAGACCTACCGGAGCGTCGGAATCACATGAAAACTTGCATGTGCCCCTAGGATATGTGTGTGAGAGTGGTGCAAGGTTGGTAGGTGCCATGTGTAGGCCCCAGGTGTGACCCCCTTCCGGACATGCGTTAACACTTAGTAAAATCCTGGATCTATACGTGGAAACTCCCGCCGCAGTCACAACCGGGGCCTAGAATGTGGCAAAGTTGGCCCAACCTTTGATCTCCATGTACATATGTCCTAAAAAACCAAAACAAGTAGAGAGGTCCACCGGGCTACTCTCGTACGGAGATAGTTATAGGGGTAGACGATCCGGGGCCCCCTGTCTAGGGTTTCACCGGAGGAAGACTACCGGAGCGTCGGAATCACATGAAAACTTGCATGTGCCCCTAGGATATGTGTGTGAGAGTGGTGCAAGGTTGGTAGGTGCCATGTGTAGGCCCCAGGTGTGACCCCCTTGCCGGACATGCGTTAACACTTAGTAAAATCCTGGATCTATACGTGGAAACTCCCGCCGCGTCACAACCGGGGCCTAGAATGTGGCAAAGTTGGCCCAACCTTTGATCTCCATGTACATATGTCCTAAACAAACCAAAACAAGTAGAGAGGTCCACCGGGCTATCCTCGTACGGAGAAAGCTATAGGGGTAGACGATCCGGGGCCCTCGGTCTAGGGTTTCGCCGGAGGAAGACCACCGGAGCGTCGGAATCACATGAAAACTTGCATGTGCCCCTAGGATATGTGTGTGAGAGTCGTGCAAGGTTGGTAGGTGCCATGTGTAGGCCCCAGTTGTGACCCCCTTCCCGGACATGCGTTAACACTTAGTAAAATGTTGGATCTGTACGTGGAAACTCCCGCCACATCACAACCGGGGCCTAGAATGTGGCAAAGTTGGCCCAACCTTTGCTCTCCATGTACATATGTCCTAAAAAACCAAAACAAGTAGAGAGGTCCACCGGGCTACTCTCGTACGGAGATAGTTATAGGGTAGACGATCCTGGGCCCCCTGTCTAGGGTTTCACCGGAGGAAGACTACCGGAGCGTCGGAATCACATGAAAACTTGCATGTGCCCCTAGGATATGTGTGTGAGAGTGGTGCAAGGTTGGTAGGTGCCATGTGTAGGCCCCAGGTGTGACCCCCTTGCCGGACATGCGTTAACACTTAGTAAAATCCTGGATCTATACGTGGAAACTCCCGCCGCGTCACAACCGGGGCCTAGAATGTGGCAAAGTTGGCCCCAACCTTTGATCTCCATGTACATATGTCCTAAACAAACCAAAACAAGTAGAGAGGTCCACCGGGCTATCCTCGTACGGAGAAAGCTATAGGGGTAGACGATCCGGGGCCCTCGGTCTAGGGTTTCGCCGGAGGAAGACCACCGGAGCGTCGGAATCACATGAAAACTTGCATGTGCCCCTAGGATATGTGTGTGAGAGTCGTGCAAGGTTGGTAGGTGCCATGTGTAGGCCCCAGTTGTGACCCCCTTCCCGGACATGCGTTAACACTTAGTAAAATGTTGGATCTGTACGTGGAAACTCCCGCCACATCACAACCGGGGCCTAGAATGTGGCAAGTTGGCCCAACCTTTGCTCTCCATGTACATATGTCCTAAAAAACCAAAACAAGTAGAGAGGTCCACCGGGCTACTCTCGTACGGAGATAGTTATAGGGGTAGACGATCTGGGGCCCCCTGTCTAGGGTTTCACCGGAGGAAGACTACCGGAGCGTCGGAATCACATGAAAACTTGCATGTGCCCCTAGGATATGTGTGTGAGAGTGGTGCAAGGTTGGTAGGTGCCATGTGTAGGCCCAGGTGTGACCCCCTTGCCGGACATGCGTTAACACTTAGTAAATCCTGGATCTATACGTGGAAACTCCCGCCACGTCACAACCGGGGCCTAGAATGTGGCCAAGTTGGCCCAACCTTTGATCTCCATGTACATATGTCCTAAACAAACCAAAACAAGTAGAGAGGTCCACCGGGCTACTCCTCGTACGGAGATAGCTATAGGGGTAGACGATCCTGGGCCCTCGGTCTAGGGTTTCGCGGAGGAAGACCACCGGAGCGTCGGAATCACATGAAAACTTGCATGTGCCCCTAGGATATGTGTGTGAGAGTCGTGCAAGGTTGGTAGGTGCCAGTGTAGGCCCCAGGTGTGACCCCCTTCCCGTACATGCGTTAACACTTAGTAAAATGTTGGATCTGTACGTGGAAACTCCCGCCTCATCACAACCGGGGCCTAGAATGTGGCAAAGTTGGCCGAACCTTTGCTCTCCATGTACATATGTCCTAAAAAACCAAAACAAGTAGAGAGGTCCACCGGGCTACTCTCGTACGGAGATAGTTATAGGGGTAGACGATCCGGGGCCCCCTGTCTAGGGTTTCGCCGGGGGAAGACTGCAGGAGCGTCGGAATCACATGAAAACTTGCATGTGCCCTAGGATGTGTGTGTGAGAGTGGTGCAAGGTTGGTAGGTGCCATGTGTAGGCCCCAGGTGTGACCCCCTTGCCGGACATGCGTTAACACTTAGTAAAATCCTGGATCTATACGTGGAAACTCCCGCCAGCGTCACAACCGGGGCCTAGAATGTGGCAAAGTTGGCCCAACCTTTGATCTCCATGTACATATGTCCTAAACAAACCAAAACAAGTAGAGAGGTCCACCGGGCTATCCTCGTACGGAGAAGAAAGCTATAGGGGTAGACGATCCGGGGGCCCTCGGTCTAGGGTTTCGCCGGAGGAAGACCACCGGAGCGTCGGAATCACATGAAAACTTGCATGTGCCCCTAGGATATGTGTGTGAGAGTCGGTGCAAGGTTGGTAGGTGCCATGTGTAGGCCCAGTTGTGACCCCCTTCCCGGACATGCGTTAACACTTAGTAAAATGTTGGATCTGTACGTGGAAACTCCCGCCACATCACAACCGGGGCCTAGAATGTGGCAAGTTGGCCCAACCTTTGCTCTCCATGTACATATGTCCTAAAAAACCAAAACAAGTAGAGAGGTCCACCGGACTACTCTCGTACGGAGATAGTTATAGGGGTAGACGATCCGGGGCCCTCGGTCTAGGGTTTCGCCGGAGGAAGACCACCCGGAGCGTCGGAATCACATGAAAACTTGCATGTGCCCCTAGGATATGTGTGTGAGAGTCGGCAAGGCTGGTAGGTGCCATGTGTAGGCCCCAGTTGTGAACCCCCTTCCCGGACATGCATTAACACTTAGTAAAATGTTCGATCTGTACGTGGAAACTCCCGCACATCACAACCGGGGCCTAGAATGTGGCAAAGTTTGCCCAACCTTTGCTCTCCATGTACATATGTCCTAAAAAACCAAAACAAGTAGAGAGTGTCCACCGGGCTACTCTCGTACGGAGATAGTTATAGGGCTAGACGATCCGGGGCCCCCTGTCTAGGGTTTCACCGGAGGAAGACTACCGCAGCGTCGGAATCACATGAAAACTTGCATGTGCCCCTAGGATATGTGTGTGAGAGTGGTGCAAGGTTGGTAGGTGCCATGTGTAGGCCCCAGTTGTGACCCCCTTCCTGGACATATGTTAACACTTAGTAAAATGTTGGATCTGTACGTGGAAACTCCGCCACATCACAACTGGGGCCTAGAATGTGGCAAAGTTGGCCCAACCTTTGCCTCTCCATGTATATATGTCCTAAAAAACCAAAACAAGAGTAGAGAGTGTCCACCGGGCTACTCTCGTACGGAGATAGTTATAGGGGTAGACGATCCGGGGCCCCATGTACTAGGGTTTAGCCGGAGGAAGACTACCGGAGCGTCGGAATCACATGAAAACTTGCATGTGCCCCTAGGATATGTGTGTGAGAGTGGTGCATGGTTGGTAGGTGCCATGTGTAGGCCCCTAGTTGTGTACCCCTTGCCTGGACAGCTGTTAACACTTAGTAAAATCATTGGATCTATACGTGGAAACTCCCGCCAGCGTCACAACCGGGGCCTAGAATGTGGCAAAGGTTGGCCCAACCTTTGATCTCCATGTACATATGTCCTAAAAAACCAAAACAAGTAGAGAGGTCCACCGGGGCTACGTCTTGTACGAAGATAGTTATAGGGTAGACGATCCGGGGCCCCCTGTCTAGGTTTCACCGGAGGGTAAGACTTTACCGGATGCGTCGAGAATCACATGAACACTAATGTGCCCCTAGAAATGTTGTGTGTAGAGTGGCCAATGTAGGTTAGGGTGCCATGTGTAGCCACATGTTGGACCCCCTCTGCCTGGACTATGTTTCACCCCTTAGTAAAATGTTGGATCTGTACGTGGAAACTCCCGCCACATCACACCGGGGCCTAGAATGTGGCAAAGTTGGCCAGCCTTTGCTCTCCATGTACATATGTCCTAAAAAACCAAAACAAGTAGAGAGGTCCACCGGGCTACTCTCGTA
>CAJUXJ010001193.1:0-106497 GCA_910589775.1 Avena eriantha
ACACATGCAATGACATGTAGTGGATCCTTGTGGTTTATGAAAATAACACACATGCAATGATATGTAGTGGATCCATGTGGTTTATGAAAAGAACACACATGAAATGACTATAGTGGATGCGTGTAGTTTAGGAAAAGAAGACACATGCACGACATCTGGTGGAACCATGTGGTTTATGAAAAGAACACACATGCAATGACATTTAGTGGATCCATGTGGTTTATGAATAGAACACACATATAATGACTCGAGTGGATCCATGTGGTTTATGAAAAGAACACACATGCAAAGACATCTAGTGGATCCATGTGGTTTATGAAAAGAACACACATGAAATGACATTTAGTGGATCCATGTGGTTTATGAATAGAACACACAGGGAATGACTCTAGTGGATCCATGTGGTTTAGGAAAGAACACATATGCAATGACATCTAGTGGATCCATCTGGTTTAGGAAAAGAACACACATGCAATGACATCTAGTGGATCCATGTGGTTTAGGAAAACAACGCACATGCAATGGCATCTAGTGGATCCATGTAGTTTATGAAAAGAACACACATGCAAAGACATCTAGTGGATCCATCTGGTTTATGAAAAGAACACACATGAAATGACATTTAGTGGATCCATGTGGTTTATGAATAGAACACACATGGAATGACTCTAGTGGATCCATGTGGTTTAGGAAAAGAACACATATGCATTAACATCTAGTGGATCCATGTGGTTTAGGAAAAGAACAGACATGCAATGACATCTAGTGGATCCATGTGGTTTAGGAAAAGAACACACATGCAATGGCACCTAGTGGATCCATGTGGTTTATTAAAAGTAAACATATACAATGACTCTAGTGGATCCATGTGGTTTTGAAAAAGAACACACATGAAATGACATCTAGTGGATCCGTGTGGTTTAGTAAAAGAACACACATGCAATGACTCTAGTAGATCTAGGTGGTTTAGGAAATAACACACATGCAATGCCATCTAGTGGATCCATGTGGTTTGTGAAAAGAACACACATGCAATGGCATCTAGTGGATCCATGTGGTTTAGGAAAACAACACGCATGCAATAACATCTAGTGGATCCATGTGGTTTATGAAAAGAAGACACATGCAGTGACATCTAGTGGATGCATTTGGTTTATGAATAGAACACACATGCAATGACATCAGTGGATCCATGTGGTTTATGAAAAGAACACCAGATGTAATTGAAAGAACATTTCATGTTTTTCCGTGTTTTGCGTGTTAGATAACAATACCGTGGAGATTATTCATGTGCGCTAAGTGTGCAATAAGCTTTGAGGGGGACAGATTATCCGCCCCACCAAGGGCCAAATAATCCAGCCTACCTGATTTGTCAAAGGAAGCCAAGGCGTGTCGCTTAGAGTCTGGTCGGACTTTTTCCTGGAAAATCCGAACTAGGGCGATTTTTCTTCCCCGGGCCGGATAATCCGGATGTCGCATGGGCCAGATAATCCGGCCCCCCAGATTTTGAGCAAAGCATGCCAAGGCGTGTCGCTCGGGGTCGGTCGGATTTTCTCCCGGAAAATCCGAACTGGGGCAGTTTTTCCTCCCCAGGCCGGATAATCCGGCCTTCACATGGGGCCAGGGCCCCCAGAAGATGATCAAGTGCAAGCTCTGCGCGACACTTAGAGAGGGGGTGGACTATCTGCCGGATATTCCGAGTCTAGGGCGGAGTTTTCCCTAGGCCGGATAATCCGGCCCTCACTTGGGCCGGATAATCCGGCCCCCAAAGTCTCCAACGGCTGGTTTTGGAAGGGGGTATAAGTACCCCTTCTTCCCCAATGTTCAGATCTCTTGATTCATTCAAAATTGTCCAGACATTGTGTAAGAGCTCCCATTCTCGTTCTCCCACTTCAACCACCAGAAGGCTTTGATCTTTGGGGGAATTGAAGGAGGAGAGGATCATCATCGTCATCACGAATCAAGCGCATCAACTCCTCTCCATTCACTTGGAGAAATCCCTGATCTAGTATTCTTGTCAATATCTAGATCTTGTTCGATGTATTTGATAACATTGTTCTTCTGGCAGCTTGTTGTCATTTCGGGAGCCTCCAAGTTGATTGTGGAGTTGTGCCCCACTAGTTGTGTAAAGGTTCCGGTTCCAGCCTTGAAGGGTCCCTATAGTGGAAAGGTGGATCAGGCCTTTGGTGGCGGGATCCATCGGAGAACAGGGTGAGGCCTAGTGTGGCGTGGTGGCTTAGTACCGCCCACCCCTCCAACACTTGATGGCTCTGCGTGTGGCACCAGAAAAATACTGGAGTGGTGTTGATGTAGAGCTCGCTGGGAACCCCAAGAGGAAGGTATGATGAGCACAGCGGCAAGTTTCCCTCAGTATGAAACCAAGGTTTAATCGAACCAGTAGGAGCAAGGAAACACCCCGAAGGTGTTGCTAGCTAAGCTTTGGAAGGGCGCACTACCGGTGCTAGTAGCAACGTGGCGACTTGCACAACACAACCACATAACTTTGTCCCCAACTTGCGATGAGGTTGTCAATCTCACCGTGTTTGGCGGAAAACAAAGGATTAAACGTATCGAATGGAAATAAGTAATAGTCTGCAGAAAGTAAATGTCGTGGTGGTGTCACGGCAGATGCCATGGATAGGCTAAAGGTGGGGACTAAATGCACTAGGGGAATCCAGGGAGGGATAGTGTGGTGATTCCACACACAGTTGCTTTGTATTCGATTCACTTCCACAGTTTACAAGTGCTCCTTGAGATGTATTGGGGAGAGGAGAAAGAAGAACTCTCTTACTCTCACCACTAGCTAGCCCTCAGGAAAACACTAGTAAAACCACTACTCACTAGAGATCAACCAAGCAAAGACCAACCCCTTCTACAGAGGCCCTAGCCCTTCTTATATAGGGGTGGCTAGGTCTCCACTTAGGGAATACGTGGAGGCATATTCCAGGGAATATGCCTCTTCCCAAAATAGTAAGCCGACCGGGCCACTTTAGCCCAGCGTCATCCATACAGAGGCTACGTGAGCCTCTGCGGCGCCTGCGTCATCCGACATAGACATCGTCACCTTGGTCAGACATGCCTCGGTGGTCCTGGCCTCTGTCCGCTTCGCTCACGCTCAGCGTACAGTGGTCAACTTTGACCAGCGAGATACCTTCCTTCTCTTACAAGCTTGATATAACACGAATCGTACCAAGTTGATCCGGCCACACCTGTTCTGCATTTAAGTTAGATACATCTTACCGACATACGACATAAGTCGGTTGTGACCTAGTTAGGTGAACGTCCCCTGGTCTGGGTTACTCCGTGATTTGGCCTGCCTTGAGGTGACTCGGCCAGCACTTGCTTTGACCTTGCCGTACCTCGGCAAACTTGGCCTTTATACCCCGACGTGACCCTACCTGGGGGTATCACCCCAACATTAGTCCCCGAAGCTGGTGCGGTCTTAGCTGCCTTAGCCGCTAAGGCCACAGCAGGTACAATTTTACCGAGCCTCTTGCTCGTTTTCTGAGTTACCTCATAATTCGGATTTAATAGGCTTATTTTCCCTTGGCACATTCCGAGTTTTCACTCGCTGGCCGGGTCACCTCATACTCATCCGGGTCATCCTTCCTTCTCTTGTACGCTTCCCCACGTGGAAGCTAATCATTACTTTGCCTCATTTTAAGGGCCTGCGACAGTAACCGCCATAGTTATTGTTAGATTTTACGGTAGCACACGTCACATTGTGCCTGCCTCCTTGTTAAATGTATCATAACGTCGCGTCGTGGGATCCGCTGCGCCCTGTGGCCCTTCCTGTTGCTCGTCGCTGATTGGTCGATCCGTGTCATACACGGCCACACCGTGTGGCCCGTCCGCACAGCGCGATCCCACTACCCCTCTAGGGCGTGGTTAAATAGGGGAGGGGTGCGTCCCTTGGGTCTTTTCCGTACTTCCGCACCCCTCTGCCTCTGCTTCTTCCTCTTCCTCTCCAGCGACAGTGCCGCCGCCACTGCACTAGCGCAGCTGCGCCGCTGCCGCACCGCTTCCATGCGCACCAGTGTCACCGCCACATCCAAGCATCTCCTCCGCCACGGGTCCTCGCTAGTCCAGGCCACTGCCTCCCACCGCTGCTAGCGCAAGTATGAGCTTCACCGGGTGAGTACGTGGTATTCCTCTCCCAATTCCAACGTGGGTTTGGTCTTCCGGTTAGCGATTTTTTCCACGACTGGCTCAACACGTATGAGCTTCAGCCGCACCATCTTCCGGCTAATGCCATCACCTCTCTCTCCGCCTTCACTTCCACCATCGAGGGCTACACTGGACTGTGGCCACGAAGGAGCTCTGGATCTGGTTCTTTGGCCTCCGCCGAAACGTGATTCCGAACATAGAGCTTAATCCGGAGGACAAGCAACTCACGCAATTTGGCGTAGCCTCTATTTCTCCTAGGAAACAGTCAATCTTCCCTCGAGTCACGGGGCTGGACTCTTGCAAGGGATAGGCTCGAACCTTATTTTATGTCTGGAATAGCACATCTGAGGATCTGATCCGGCTGCGCCCCTACGCTCCGGGTCCTCCTAATTCGGATATGTGGGACAAGATCCCCAAGAAGCCCACTGTCCTGGCGAACCAAGTCACCAAGAGGTTCGAGGAGCTGAAGGATCTCGGATTTCCTAATGAGGATGCAATGATCATGTTTGTCCGCAACCGGATCTCCCCCCTCCAGAAACGTATGCACAAACTCTGTCACATGAGCTGGGGCCACGACCCCAACCGAACCTCCTCATTTGAGTTGAGCAACACCGAGATCTTCTGCCGGGTCAAGGCCCTCTTCACCACCCACAAGGACTTCTCTTCTGAGTGGACGTGGGGGATCGAACATTTCTGTCGAGATAGGCTTCCCCCTGCGGTAAGTCTCGTGCCCCAAACCTTTTCCGAACTAAATTATATGTCGGTTTTTGTTGTAGGTTTAAACCTGTTGCCTTTACTTTCCCTTAGATGTTTCTTCAGCAAACCCTTGAGGATGGCACCGAGCTTTCCCTCAAATGGGCGCCTGACCGGGATACCTCGGACGAGGAGGCACCGGATCAGGAGATGTTCCTGCCGATGGCTGACACGACCAAGCGACACACCGGTAAACTCTCTTCCATTAGAGATTGGCCCGAGGATGAAGCTGATTCGGACGTTGAGGTGAAGGAGGCATTTGACGTTGTCCCCCTTTCTTATGCTTTTCTGGCTTCAGCTAATCCCGGTGGGCAGATCCATGAAGATCCTCCCCTTGCCACGGGTGAGCCTGCCCTGGTCGCTCGGAAGAAGAAGGGAGCCGCATCTGCTTCTTCCTCCGGACCTTCTCAGCCAGCTAAAAGGACAAAGAAGTCCAGGGACAAAATTGCCACCAAGTCCACGGCCAAGGCCGTGGCCCGGAGAGCTCGCAAGCCCAAGGAGCCCTTGACTTCGGATGAGTAAGTCAGTTCTCCCTTTGTTATTCACTTGCTCTTCCTTTGTTATATTTTCTCATCATTCATGATTTGATTCGGAAGGGCCGCAGTGGAGGTCCCCTAGAGCGAATCTAGCATTGCTTCACCGCTCCGACACAGCCCTTCTCCCCCTCGTGGCGACAATTCACGCTCGTTGAGCCCCATTCAGGAGGGTTCAGCGGCTGCTTCGGGTTCCAGCCCACATCATCAAGAGGAGGGCAACCTTGGAGCGGGGGAAACTGGCTCTGCCGAGGCAGCGGCAACCACCACTTCGGCTTCATCGCAACTAGCTTCATCCGAGATACCCACAACACCTCCGCCAAAACAAAAATCAGTACCAGCATTAGCTTCAGCACCAGCAGCAAAGGCACCAGCAATAGCGCCAAGCCCCTCCGCCTCGTCCGAGTCTTCCAAGGCTTGGCGAGAAGGCACCAGCAGCACCAAGGCAAGCACCAAGGCAGCACCCAAGGGCAAATTAGCTGCACAACTTCCACCTCACAGCAGCAACCCAAGGGCAAAAAGGCTCCTGATGCTGCCAAGGCAGCGTCAATCGAGGCTGGACAACGCACACTTGTGTCCATGCTCCCGAAGAAGTATCCACCGCCAAAGGACACCCCTGCCAAGCCAGCTGATGCGCAACTCGTTTTGCACACCAGCCCCGCCATTGCCAGGTTGAGAGGAGGGAAACTCATGCTAAGGGTCTAGTTGGACCCCACATGCTCAGTGGCGAATGTTATCCTCCGACCTTAATTGAGTTTGTAAATAACTGGAACAAGGTGGAGGTCGTCCACAATGATGATCTCCCGGAGAAATTCGGGCCCGCTGAGTTTGTTGCCCAGATTAACACCGCTTCCAAGGCAATTAACCTTGCAGCCGGATGATGGAGGTATGTTACCTCGCCTTTTCCTTAGCATGTAGAAGATATTAGTGATATAACCATTAGTCCCCGAGCCTCCGGGGGAGTAACTTGTTACTCGGTCGGATGCTCCTTAGAGAACTAACGTAGCTCCTTAATAAGTTCGAATATGCACACACATAGAGCCGGGTTAAGTTCCACTTGGCCCAGATCTTGTACACTTCGAATATGCACACACCTAGAGCCAGGTTAAGTTCCACTTGGCCTGGATTTTGTACACTTTGAATATGCACACACCTAGAGCTGGGTTAAGTTCCACTTGGCCCGGATTTTGTACACTTCGAATATGCACACACCTAGAGCCTGGTTAAGTTCCACTTGGCCCGGATTTTGTACACTTCGAATATGCACACACCTAGAGCCAGGTTAAGTTCCACTTGGCCCAGATTTTGTACACTCCGAATATGCACACAACTAGAGCTGGGTTAAGTTCCACTTGGCCCGGATTTTGTACACTTCGAATATGCACACACCTAGAGCCGGGTTAAGTTCCACTTGGCCCAGATCTTGTACACTTCGAATATGCACACACCTAGAGCCGGGTTAAGTTCCACTTGGCCCGGATCTTGTACAGTTCGAACATGCACAAGACTAAGCTGTCCATTTTTACTCTTTAAGGTGACCACCAATCATCAGAGCGCTGAGTTTCAGCGTCTCCTGGATACTCACAAGATGCTGCGCGCAAAGCATACTACGCTTCTCACCGAACACGATAAAAGGGGTAAGTTTTCTCCTTGGCAATTTTCTATTTCTCTTCGTCTTTTTCCGCCGAACTAATTCCTCATTCGGATTTCGCAGCTAGAGTGGAGGCTGAGAATATCCTCATGAGGAATAAATTGGACCAGATAAAGGGTAAGTTAATCTTGCTCCACCTTGCTATGCTTTCTATCTCCTTTTCTCCTTGGCTCGGCAAATATTCATACCTCGGCTTTGCCGGGTCAACAAATTATTTTAGCCTCTCTTGAAGATAGTGTGCCCGTGCCTGACATGATGCTGCATTTTGTCGAACAAGCAGGGCAACACCAAGCTGAACTCAAGAAGAAGGACGACGAGCTTGCCCTCCTCCGGACCAAAGATGAAGAAATTGCCAAGCTTAAGGCAGACATGAAGAAGCTCAAGGCGGAACACAAATCCGAATTGGAGAAAGCAGGCCAAGACTTTACTGAAGAACGAGAGCGCCTCAGCCTCCAGATCGCCAAGGACCAAGAACTTCTTAAGGATGCCGACGTCAAGCTTGAGTTGGTGAACACTGAACTTGCACAACTCCGCAAAAGGCGTGATGACTTTACCAAGGAGCTGACCCGGATCCATAGCCACATTTCTCGTAAGTTCTTTTCCTTCAGCCAGCATTGGTCTCTCCGGGTTGCTTTACTTGTCTTTTCCTTACTTGCTTCACTTGTTTTGGTTTTAGGCCAATTTCTAGAGGGCAATGCCATTGCAACCACTGCTATAATCAAGTTCCGCCAGTAGAGGGGTACCCCAATTGCTCCTGACGCTAGAGAAATTCCTTATGAAATTGAGGACCTGCTGGTCAGCTTGTCTTCTCGCGTCGAAATTGTGAAGAATTATGGCAAGGACATTCTTGATGTAGCAATCCGGATCTTCAATGCCTTTTGGCCTGATGAAGATACCCCGGAAGGGACCGAAGCCCTCATTGCCAAGTTAATGGAATGCGAAACCCAGCTTGACCTTTGGAGGGAATCTGCTGGACGTGCCGGGGCTTAAATCGTTCTCCACTACATTCTTACGTGGTATGAGAAGATCGACCTCAACCTCCTTGCGCACATGCGCACCGGATCTAGATGGTGCAGCAACCCAGAGTGGATTGTTCGGCGCAAGGCTTGCGCCCATAGCCTCATTGAGTATGCCCCCATTCATCAATGGAATGAGGGTCCAAGCTTCCTTGGCGACGACGAGAATGCCAAAGATGGTTCGGGTGAGGACGAAGGTGACGATGCCTCGGACGTCGAGGAAAGTGAAGATGACGCTGAAGCCGAAGCTGGAGCTGCACCTGTTGGCATCAAATTTCCTCCCCTGCTGCTCCTTGAGCGAAAACACTTTAAAGTTTATCAGATCCCCGGTATGCCGGGTGCAATCGTATTAAGCACATCAGTTATATTTTGCTACTAAGTTTTTATGCCAGATTAACTTGGGCGTAGTCCCGAGTTTCATTTTCCTGTTTCTCCAATTTCTTGGCTCAGCTCGTGTCCACCTTGGTTCGGTTTTATGATTTAATAGTCCGAGTTTCAAAAATTGACTTAACAATACTTGGAAACTTTAGGATTAGCTCAAAATAATCCAGTGTAATAAATTTAAAGTAAGCACAAGGTTAGTCTGAAAAACAAATGTCGGCTCGATTAAGTTTCTTTCCTTAGTCATTTTTCATGTGCTACGCAATTCCAAACTTTTTCTCTTGCTTGCCATGAAGCCAAATCTTGTT
This sequence comes from Avena eriantha, assembly GCA_910589775.1. Taxonomy (NCBI): domain Eukaryota; kingdom Viridiplantae; phylum Streptophyta; class Magnoliopsida; order Poales; family Poaceae; genus Avena; species Avena eriantha. The sequence continues at coordinate 8,810 of CAJUXJ010001193.1, forward strand.
GGACAACAGCAAGTCGAAGAGTTAGGTTTTTGGTGCTCACACACTACTAATCCGTCTTAAGTAGAAGCAACTTACGCCAGCCAACATATAAATAATAAATACAGAAGACAACCAATATTATTACGGCAGTCCCCGATTTACTGCTCGAGGTGCCAAGATTTCATTGATAAGCTCATTGTCGGCATACATACCGACATATGAGAGACTCAGATACATACACTTCTCTGCTAAGTGTAGAAAGGACGAAGTAGAGCTACATTCCATGGACGCTTTGATTCCTCGCCGGACCTGTCCGCCTTGTTCTTCTCTTGCGGTTTTGGATCGATAAGATAATAAGAATCATTGTGCAATCCATTTCTCACAATGAATGGCCCTTCCCATGGGGGGGATAACTTATGCATGCCAGCAGTATGTTGTACCAACCGGAGTACCAGATCACCTTCCTGGAAAATTGGGGTCTTCCTTTCCGGCTATGATAGCGTCGGAGATTTTTCTGATATATGCCAGATCTGGACAATCCCAATTCTCTCGCTTCTTCCAGCAGATCAACATCATTTTGCCGGGCTTCTTGCACTTCGGCTTCTGTGTATTGGGTGACCCTAGGCGAGTCATGCTCTCTGTTGGCTGGTAATACAGCTTCTGCCCCATATACCAGAAAGAATGGCGTATAGCCGTTGATCGATTCAGAGTTGTTCTTAAACTCCACAGTACCGCTGGTAGTTCTTCTATCCAGCACCCCGCTGATCTTTGCAGCGGCTCAATGAGCCGGGGTTTTATCCCGGATAGCACTAATCCGCTGGATCTCTCCACTTGCCCGTTCGATGTGGGGTGGGCTACCGAGGCAACGTCCAGCCGGATCTTCTTATCTCGGCAGAAACGTGCAAATGCTCCTTCAACAAAATTTGTGCCATTATCTATTATGATACTGTGAGGATAACCGTATCTCAAGATGATGTCTTTGAGGAATGTTATGGTAGTAGCCCCATCACATTTTCTTATTGGCTTCACTTCGATCCATTTCGTAAATTTGTCAACCATGACCAAGATGTGGGTCATGTTCCCTCTTGCTGGTTTAAACGGGCCAACCATATCCAAGCACCATACGGCAAATGGCCATGTAATTGGTATGGTCTTGAGCTCTGACATTGGCATATGTGTCTTTGTCGCATATCTCTGACAGCCATTAGACTTTCTTACTAGATCCTCTGCTTGTTCCAAGGCACTTGGCCAGTAAAACCCACGGCAGAAAGCTTTTACTACCAAGGCTCTGGATGAGGCATGATGCCCACATTCCCCCTGATGTATATCTCAGAGGATGTCAAGTCCTTCCTCCGGGTCAACACATCGCTAGGGGACATTAGTCACACTCCTTTTGTATAGCTCGGAATTGATGATCGTGTATGCTTTTGCTCTCCTCTGAGTTTGCCTGGAAAGCACCTCCTCAGCGGGTAAAGTTCCATCTTTTAGGAATTGGAATATGGGCAGTGCCCAAGCTGGTACAGCTCGCACTGGGAACACATCCTCATCAATTTCCATCTGATCCACCGGCATAACTTCAACCAGATCATGCTGTGCAGTCCCCGGGTTTGCCAAGGCAGTCCCCGGGTTTGCCAAGGAAGTCCCAGGGTTTCGCGAACCACTCCCCACATCAATGTCCATGGGCACAGCCTGCGATTCTGGATTTGCCGGGATAAAAATTGAGTCGGATTCCGGGGATGGCCTGATAGATGGTTTTCTGAGGTGCTCTAATGCTACACCTGGTGGAATTGCTTGTCGGGTAGATCCGAGCTTCGACAATACGTCGGCAACCTCATTTTCCACCCGGGGTATATGGTGAAATTCGCATCCCTCAAAGTAACCAGATATCTTCTGCACATGGAATCTGTATAATGCCATGTTTGCATCCAAAGTATCCCATTGTCCGGAGACTTGCTGGACTACGAGATCCGAGTCATCGAAGCATTGGATCTGACGTATTCCAATCTCTTTTTCCACTTTGAGCCCATGTACAAGTGCCTCATATTCTGCAACATTGTTTGATGCAGTGAAATGGATCTCCAGCACATATTTCAGCTGGTCCTTCTTGGGCGAGGTAAGCACAACTCCGGCGCCTAACCCGGTTTTTGTTTTTGACCCGTCAAAGTGCATTCTCCAGTAGTTCGGATCTGGCAATGGTGGCTCATATTGTACCTCGGCCCAATCCACAAAAAAGTCCGCCACAGCCTGAGATTTGATTGCTTCTCTTCTATCATATTGTGGCGCATAAGGCGCTAGCTCAATTTCCCACTTTGCAATCCTGCCACTTACATCCTTGTTGCTCATTATCTCGGATATGGGGGCTTCACATATTACCTTGATTGGGTGCTCTTCGAAATAGTGCTTCAGCTTCTTAGTTGCCATATACACACCATATGCCACCTTCTGATAATGAGGATAGTTCTGCTTTGATGCGGATAATACCTCGCTTAGGTAATATACTGGCCTTTACACTGACTTACCCTCTTCATCGTGCTCTACCACAATTACTGCACTTACAACTCGGTTGGTTGCGGCTATATAGAGCAACATTGGCTCCTTTGATATTTAGAGGCTAATACTGGCGCAGTGGCTAACATCTTCTTTAGTTGGATAAAGGCTTCATTTGCTTGCGGCGTCCAAATGAACTTGTACGACTTTTTCATGAGTTGATAGAGAGGCAGTGCCTTTTCTCCCAACCGACATACAAACCGACTTAAGGATGCCAGGCAACCAGTGAACTTCTGGACATCGTTAAGACACTTCGGCAGTTCCATTCGCTCTATGGACCGGATTTTAGTTGGATTGACTTCGATACCTCGGATGGAGACACGAAATCCGAGTAATTTTCCAGCCGGGACACCGAAGGTGCATTTATCCGGATTAAGCTTCATTCTGAACCTCCTCAGGTTCGCGAATGTCGGCCTGATATCGTCAAGGAGTGTTTTGCTTTTGTTGGTCTTTATCACAACATCATCCACATACACCTGCACATTTTGACCAATTTGGTCATGCAAACATTTTTGCATACATCTTTGGTACGTTGCCCTTGCATTACGTAAATCAAAAGGCATGGTGCGATAGCAATAAGCCCCATACAGGGTGATAAATGCATTCTTTATTTGATCACTTGGGTTCAGAGGTATTTGGTGGAAACCAAAATATGCGTCAATGAACGACAACAACTCACACCTAGCAGTAGAATCGATGACTTGGTCTATCCTTGGCAGTGGGAATGGATCTTTTGGACACGCTTTATTCAGGTTCATGTAATTGATACACATACGCCAAACCACTGCCAATTTCGGATCGTCTTTCTTCTTCTCCACCAGCACCGGATTAGACAACCAATTTGGGTAAAGCACTTCCATGATAAATCCAGCAGCCAACAACCGAGCTATCTCATCTCCTATGACTTTTCTCCTGTCTTCGGCGAAGTGGCAGAGAGGTTGCTTCACCGTCTTTGCTCCGGGTCTCACATTCAAAGAGTGCTCGGCCAAGTCCCTCGGAACACCTTGCAAGTCCTGTGTGGACCAAGCAAAAATATCCCGATTCTCACGGAGGAAGTTGACGAGCTCGCTTTCCTATTTGTCATTTAACCTGGCACCAATTGTCACGGTGCGCTCAGGGAACATATCATCAACAAGTTGTTTCTTGGTATCTTTTGTCGCTTGGAATGAGACACTACCATGCGGGTTACTCAGCGCCGGTATATACTGCTGCGCGGATTGAGCCAATGCCGCCACTTCTTGGATCTTTCGCTTCTCCTGCGCGATCACGAGTGACTCGGCCAGGTTAGACCCGACAGACGCGCACTCAATGGAACGTCAGAAATCACCAGCTATGGTAATCACACCATTTGGCCCAGGCAACTTCATCTTTAGGTAACTGATGTGACAACTTGCCATGAATTTGTTCAGGGAAGGCCTGCCGAGTAACGCGTGATACGCACTTTCCAAATTGACAACTCCGAATTCCAAATTCTCAGTTCGGCAGTTATCTCTCGTACCGAACAACACATCAACCCGGACCTTGCCAATGGGTTCACAAGAAATGCCTGGCACAATGCCATGGAAAGTTGTTCTTGTAGCTTGGAGCATGTTCTCCGAGATACCCAACTTGCGCATCGTGTCCACATACATGATGTTGATGCTACTACCATTGTCAATTAGCACCTTTGAGAACCTCACATTGATGTTAGGCCCAATGAATGTTGGATCCAACACCAGTGCATATGAACCAGGACTAGGCATAAGCTTCGGATGATCTTTGATGATCCAGGTAATCTCCTGATCCGACCAAGGCATATACCTCGTCACGGCCGGCATTACCGCATTGACCTCCATATGTCGGCGCTGCAAGCTCTTTCTGTCTGTCTCTTCTGTGGTGAACACACAGTAACTCTGATGATGCTCTCTGTACTCATTCCTCCCCTCGTTTCCGGGGTACCTCTGGTCCGTTGATTTTGGTTCTCCACCTGATGCACTGCATCCCTTCTCTCATGGTTGTCATACCCCGGCGAGGGGGAGGCAACATTAACTGTTGCGTGTTCGCTCTGGAGAGCAATTGCTGCCGGGGTAACTCCTATCGAGGTTGATCATTCCGAGGTGCCTGAGCATTCCCCGAACCACTTTGTTCTATCTTTCGCATCCATTCACATTGCCTGGTTGTGTGACCCGCTAGTTACTCGGATTTGGCGTGTGAAATTTACACGGCTAATCCAGCATTGCCTCATAAGTATACCTCGGACGGTCCTTTTCTTGCCACTGTTTCTTCTGCTCTGGCGTCCAAGTTTTCTTGCCATCATTCCTTGGAGTCCTCTGCTGTCCTCAAGTTTTCTAACGTTGACTGTTTCCTGCTCCGGGTTGGTCCTGATTCACAGCTGCAACTTGTTGTGAACTGTACCGATAATCTGGTATGTCATCCCTTCTTTTACCTCGGTAATCATTTCTCCGGGATAACTCGACCCCATCTCGCTGACAATACTCCTCGCTTGACTCGTTTGACGTGAGCCTAGGTTGCGTCAGATCACCCAAGGCATATGAATCAGCAATCCGAATTGTTTCTACCAATGTGGTTGGCATATCTCTTTGCAACCTTTGCCATAGCATGCTTGCATATCTGCATCCTTGCGCAAACCAAGCTATGGCCTCTGCCTCAATCACACCCTCACATGAGTTTCGCACTTTGCACCAGCGGGTCAGGAATTCCCGGTCTGTCTCATTCGGTCTCTGCCTGCACATTGCTAGGGTCTGTGCCCTGTTGGGCCTCTGATACATACTTGAGAAATTGCTAACGAACATCTCCTCAAAATCGATCCAACAGTTAATACTTCTGGGTGGCAAATTTTTTAGCCATACCCTCGCAGGCCCCTCCAGCATCTGGGGTACATATCTCACAGCCCATCTCAAGTTGCCTATGGCAATTTTTACAGCAGTTGCATAGTTAATCAACCAATCCTCCGGCGTGCTGTCGTCATACGTTTTTGTGCCTCTAGGTAACTGGAAGTTAGGTATCGGAGGTTCCTTCATGATCCGCGGCCCAAAACATGCTGGACCCGGAGGACCTTGACACTCAATTTGCTTCGACCTATACAGCCGATCCAGTTTTAACCTGACGTCATCGGGCATCAAGTTCCTGCCTCCCAATCTTGACCCTATCACTTGATAGTCCGGCCTGGGATAACTAGCGTTCACCATTTCTGAGTCACCATCATTGTACCTATCTTGCTCTTGTGGAGCTTCTCTTTGTTGCATACCTTGGCCGGCACTTTGCTCTTGCCGTGGTATATTCCGCTGCCGCGGTTGACCTGCACCTACCGAATTACGCTGTCCGGCATTGCCGTTTACAACATTCCCTTGACCGGCATTCCCTTGGTCGCGGTTACCTCGACCAGCTTTACCTGGGCTCACACTCCTTCGATCCTCATTTCTCTGCACTTCTTTTCCTTTCCCTGCCCTTGCCGGGTCATATGGGACTATCTTCTTATTCCTCCTGGCCGAGGTTACTACCTCTTACCTCCTAGGACCACCATGAGGAGATGATGCGGCTCCAGCGGATTTCTCTAGGTTACCCACCGCCGAATGAACGATCTTGGAGGCCCCTGCTCTCTCCAGGTTAGCTCTGAGAAACTCCTCGTTTTGCGTGTTCGCGATCCGAAGCAACTCATTGACCCTATCTTGCTGTCTTTGACGGGCTTCACCCGTCAGACCTTCTAACTCGAATGCAGCTACATCTGCTGCTCTGAGGTTCTTTGCCGGGGTGCTATACTTTGGCAGCCCCACGGACAGATAGTTTTCTGACTCCTCAATCCTAGTATCACCCTCTTTGTTCATTTCACTCATGAAGTTTCTCCCCTTCACTTTTCCAGTATCTACCTTATTTGCCTTTGCATACTCACGAAGTGTCATGTTCAACGACTGCTGAGCCGCGGCTATCCTTTTCGCACCCTCTAGTATTTTTTTCCTAGTCTCCTCTGGATCGGCATGTGCTTGAGCCGGATCTACTGTTGCTTCTACTGGGTTTGCCAAGCTATCCATCGCCTGCTACAGCACATTCTCTGGCGTCTCTAGCAGAGGACCTCTACTTTTCCTCGGTGCCTTAGGCGTTACCTCCGGATCTGGTGCCGGATCCTTGCTTGCACCAGCGCCAGGTGCGTTCATCATCACCTCAGCGTGGTCCGAAAAGCGAGTGATACGCGCCGCGCGAGCCGCACTAAGGGGTGGCTCGCCTCCTTCGACGACGTGCCACGGATGAATGCACGACACATCGACAACAACATAGATCTTGTGCGTGTCGAGCTTGAAGAAGAGGCCGTTGCGCGGAAGAGGACGCTTGCCGAAGCAGCCAGCGTTGTCGCAGACAAAATCTAGCGCTCCAAAGCGCTGAACGAGCCCGGAGACGATGCGTTCCCCAGTGCCGATGAAGTTTCCCGTCCGGAACTTCACCCCTGCTAGCGCTGCTAGCCCCACGGTGGGCGCCAACTATCATGGTGGTGTCACGGAAGATGCCATGGATAGCCTAAAGGTGGGGACTAAATGCACTAGGGGAATCCAGGGAGGGATAGTGTGGTGATTCCACACACAGTTGCTTTGTATTCAATTCACTTCCACAGTTTACAAGTGCTCCTTGAGCTGTATTGGGGAGAGGAGGAAGAAGAACTTTCTTACTCTCACCACTAGCTAGCCCTCAAGAAAACACTAGTAAAACCACTACTCACTCGAGATCAACCAAGCAAAGACCAACCCCTTCAACAGAGGCCCTAGCCCTCCTTATATAGGGGTGGCTAGGTCTCCACGTAGGGCATACGTGGAGGCATATTCCAGGGAATATGCCTCTTCCCAAAATAGTAAGCCGACCGGGTCACTTTAGCCCAGCGTCATCCATGTAGAGGCTACGTAAGCCTCTGCAGCGCCTGCGTCATCCGACATAGACATCGTCACCTTTGTCGGCCACGCCTCGGTGGTCCTGGCCTCTGTCCGCTTCGCTCACGCTCTGCGTACAGTGGTCACCTTTGACCAACGAGATACCTTCCTTCTCTTACAAGCTTGATATAACCCGGATCATACCAAGTTGATCCGGCCACACCTGTTCCTGCATATAAGTTAGATACATCTTACTGACATACGACATAAGTCGGTTGTAACCCAGTTAGGTGAACATCCCCTGGTCCGGGTTACTCCATCATTCGGCCTGCCTTGAGGTGACTCGGCCAACACTTGCTTTGACCTTGCCGTACCTCGGCTAACTTGGCCTTTATACCCCGGCGTGACTCTACCCAGGGGTATCCCCCCAACAGTAAACACAAAGCAGTAAAAGATTGTAGATTGTATGTAAAAGACAAGGAACGGGATCCATAGTTCACTAGAGGTGGCTCTCCTTAAGATAGATAACATGCTGGGTGAACAAATTACAGCAGGGCAATTGACAAACATCGAGAAAGCAATACATGCATATACTAATCATCTTGACTCCTTTGAGACTTGATTGGGCATTACAACATTATACATTGACCGCCATCCAACTGCATCTATGACTAATAATCCACCTTCAGATTGTCATCCGAACCCTCTCCAATATTAAGTTGCAAGCAACAGATTATTGCTTTACGAACTGCGTGTAAAGTAAACAATACGATTGTTCTTTGAACAAAGGATTGTTGTTTTCTCCCAAGTAGCAACATCACATCTAGTACCATAGAGATTTCTGTCACTTCCCTAGATTACCAGAGGCATGAACCCACTATCGAGCATAAATACTAACTCTTGGAGTTGCTAGCATCTACTTGGCCAAGATAGCTACCAACAACGGAAAGCATGCAAGATCACAAATAACAAATACATGATAGAATCAATAATCAATCTGAAATAGCATCTCGGATCTCCGCAAACACAACATGCAGAATTACAAATAGATGATCTTGATCGTGAACGGAGATCACAAGATCTAAACATGAAAGAACAAAGGAGGAGAACCAGCCATCTAGCTACTACATGGATCCGTAGTCCAAGGATGAACTACTCACGCATCACACCAGAGGCTTGCATGGTGATGAAGAAGGCCTCCAGGGTGAATTCCCCTCTCCGGCAGGGTGCCGGGAAGAGCTTCACATCCCTCTCGATCTAGGGATGGAGATGATGGCGGCTACAGACTCTTTCGTGGATTTTTGATCGGACACTTAGGGTTTTCGTCCCGAGGGCATCTTATAGGCGGAAGGAGAGGCCGAGGGGGTGCCAGGGGCCACCACACCACCCCTGGCGCGAGCCAAGCTTGGTCGCGTGGCCAGGTGGTGTGGCCAGCCTCTGGCCCCTCTCCGTCTCATGTTCTGGGATCTGATGACTTCTGGAAAAATAGGCACTTTGGCTTTTGTCCCGTCCAATTCCGAGAATATTCATTTTTTGACTTTCCTGGAACCAAAAACAACAGAAAACAGGCAGCTGGCACTGTGGCTCTTGTTAATAGGTTAGTCCAAGAAATCATATGAAAAGTCTCCAAAGTGTGGACAAGACACAAGAAAGTGGATAAAACCAAGCATGGAACATAAAAAATTATAGATACATTTGCAATGTATCAACATCCCCAAGCTTAACTCCTGCTCGTCCTCGAGTAGGTAAGTGATAAAAAGAAAGAATAATTTTTGAGGTGACATGCACCATCAAAGACTTGATCAAAGTATTTGTAAAACATTCAAAGCTGGGATCATAGTACTTCAATCATAACATGAAAGACAAAGTTCTAGCAATAAGAAAAAGAAACTATGATGCAACATGGAAAGGCACAAACAAAAGATTCATGAATAACAATGCTTTGCAAGACGTTTGTTTGTTTCACATAAATAAAACATAGCATAATAGTATTCAGCTTGTCCCTCAATAGAGTAGCAAATATAAATGCAAGGACACCTTAAAAGTTCATAAGAGTGACTAGATACAAATATTTTATAACAAGCAATATCAAGTTATGCATAAATCAACTAGTCTTGGGACAATGCACATAGAACTAAGAATGGCCACTATGCTCTCAAAGTAGGTGCATAAAGATAGAGGATGGAGACTCAATATAATGGTGGAAGAAAGGCCTCCATAGAAGGAAGTAGGGATTCAAGTCTGATAAAGAGCTTCCAAAAATTATGGTACTTATAGCTTTCAGCTCTCATTGCCCCTATCATACGCATCTTTAAGGTGATTAAGGTTAAAGTGACACAACTAAGAGTATATGGTAGACAAGTTATAAACCGAAATCTCCTGCCCCTTACCTACGAAGACCGAACCTCATGCTACTCAACTTTAGTCACGAGTAAGCTCTTGTCATTGTAAGTACATGTGTATCATTAAGAACCGCCAACGGGGTACCCCTTGCACATGATACGGGAGCTTTCCCATAATCGAAATGACAAGGCAAGCAGACAATGAGCATCTCAGCGATCTTTTTATTTGTTATTTGCATAAGTTTTTATTGAGGATTCTTCATAGAGTGCTCATTATGGTGATGCTGCAAGTTTCCGCCATGATTAGGCATGGCTTAGGCTAGCGGCCCAGGCGTTTCTCTAACACACATACAAACTCCATGATCTTACAAGTTCCACTTTTATTTCACACCACGGGGATCCGTAAGAAAAAGAACATGATATCAACGGGGTACAAAGTACAAGTGCAATGTTGAAAGCGTTCCCCATGAAACATGGTTCTGCTAATTTCAACTTATAAAGCGGAAGAATATACGCAACAAAGAAGGACCCAATGGTTCAAGTTTATTAGATGCAAAAAAGTAGAGTGTGCCATCAAGTTCGTGAGAGCTTTAATCACTAGTTTTCTCATAACAAGTTTAATTTGGAAGGTAAACAAAAGCATGAATATACTTGGAATAGCATAAGCTAGTAGGTAGGTATGGTGGACTCTTTGGAATAACTTGGTTTAGGGAGTTGGATGCATGAGTGGAACTCATACTTTGTTGTGGAGGCTAGCAAAAGACTGGGAGCGACAAACTAAGAGAGCAATAATGGCCATAATCATGCAGAGCAACAAAACACCATTGATCAAAGCATAAAGTGATACTATAAGTTGAAAACTAAAGTATCATAAAGGATATGGTGACTTGAGATAGTCATAACATGGTGTGAGCATGCGCCAAGTCAACCCAGATAAAGCATCAAAGGAGAATACCACTATAGTATGCTTTAATATGCTAAAACAATGCATGATTCATCCAAGGCACATTAAGAAATCTCAATTGTTTATAACAAGTCATGCTACATCAAAGAATACTAAGCATAAATCTAAAACAATATCAAGCATGGCATGAGGCCACAGTCAAAAATGAGCTCTTTTTACGAGATAAGTATGAACTTTCCTACTCTTTTCCAAACCAAACCAAACTATTTGCAAACCAATGTATGAAAGAGGGGGTCCAACCAATTTATTCAGAAAAATAAGAAAACTAAAGCAAACAAAAAACCAAAACAAAAACAAAAAAGAAGACGCTCCAAGAACAACACAACTGTGCATGAAACAATAAAAATGAAGCGTTTGGAAGAAACCTGGGATTTTTATTGATAAAGAAGGGGATGCCTTGGGCATGGCCAAGCTTTGACGCTTGTACTTCTGGATATTTCTTGGGGTGACACGCGTGGCATCCCCAAGCTTGAGCTTTAGTCCATCCTTCATCTCATTACTCATTCCTTCCATACACCTGAAATTTTTCCTTCATACAAAACTTCACACAATCTTTATTAGCAACATTAGTGCACTCAAGATAAATAATTCTTAAGGTTCAGTTCTAACACCAAATAAACTTCCATTAGAACACTTGCTACTGTAGCACTTCCCTCAAAAAGCTCAATTCCCCAAAAGAACTCAAAAAGGAACCAACAAGAAGCAAATACAGAAAATGGCAGAAATCTGTCAAAACAGACCAGCAGGTAAAGACGAATTTTTTCGAAGACCTTCTGTTGGTAAAATCAAAAAGTGTTGAACTAACGAAAGTTAGATAACAATCTGGAGAAGAAGCACAAAAACTCACGCCTCAAAAAGACGTTTAGAGGTTTTACACGAATTTTTATGGTGAAGCACAGAAATCTGTTCCGGGACAGCAACTTTCCCAATCATTACTTCTCTCTCATTAGAGGTTACTCTTAGCACAAAAAGCAAATAAAAAGGATAAGGAGCGGTTATTAATGAAGTAATAACTTCCAAGACTCATCTAAAACTTTTGGGTTATCTCCCAATAAGTACTTTTCTTTAACGCCTTTAAGTTAGGCAGAAGAAGCAAGAAAGAATAAGGTGTTCTCAAATGAAGAAGCATTAAGACCAAATTTTGTTTTCATAGGAGAAGCAAAAGAAATCTTCTCTATCTTCTTAGGGAAGTGTTCTATACCTTTCTTGAGTGTGAGTTAATATTTAATGGTGCCTTCTTTCATATCAATAATGGCACCAACAGTTCTAAGAAAAGGTCTTCCCAAAGTAATAGGACAAGAAGCATTGCATTCAACATCCAAAACATAGAAATCAACGGGGACATAGGCATTGTTAACCATAATAAGAACATTATTAAGACGCCCCATGAGTTTCTTTTTAGCATTATCATCAAGTGGGACATTCAAATAACAATCTTCAATAGGAGGCGAATCAAGCATATCATAAATCCTTCTAGGCATAATAGAAACACTACTATCAAGATCACATAAAGCTTTGAAATAAAAGTCATTCACTTTCATATTAATGATGGGTTCCCAACCATCTTATTGTTTTATAGGAATAGAAGCTTTATGTTTCATCTTTTCTTCTTTAATCTTTATGAGAGCATCAGTAATGTGTTTTGTAAAGGCCATGTTCATAGCACTAGCATTAGGACTTTTAGCAAGCTTTTGTAGGAACTTAATAACTTTAGAGATATTGCAACCATCAAGATCAAAATCAAATTTATCATCTAAAGTAGTAGAACTATTACTAGCCTCAACACTAGTGGTGGTAATAGTAGAAACACTAATGTTTCTAGCAATTTCATCTTTTCTTTCCTACTTAGCATGTAATTAAGATAATAGTCTAACATTTTCATCAATTCTTACTTGTATGGCATTAGTAGCTGCAAAGGGATTAACATTAGTTTCAGGTTTAGTGCCATTTTATTCAAAGAAGATTGAGCTTCAGTTTGTTTACTAACACTCTTTAAGCATGACTTGAAGTTCAGAGGGAGCACTCCTATTATTGTTGTAAGAATTTCCATAAGCATTACCATTGTGGGGAGGATAAGGCTTATAATTGTTGTTACCAAAATTACTCCTATAAGCATTATTGCCAAAGTTATTATTTCTTATGAAGTTCACATCAACTTGCTCTTCTTGAGCAACCAAAGAGGCTAAAGGAACATTATTTGGATCAATATGGGCTTTCCCATTAACAAGCATAGACATAATAATATCAATATTATCACTCAAGGCGGAAGTTTCCTCAACAGAATTTACCTTCCTACCTTGTGGAGATCTCTCAGTATGCCATTCAGAATAATTAACCATCATATTGTCCAGAAGTTTAGTTGCAGCACCCAAAGTGATGGTCATAAAGGTACCTCCAGCAGCAGAGTCCAATAGATTCCTTGAAGAATAGTTCAATCCTGCATAAAAAGTTTGGATGATCATCCAAGCAGTCAGTCCATGAGTGGGACAATTCTTTACCAAAGATTTCAATCTTTCCCAATCTTGAGCAACATGCTCATTATCAAGTTGTTTAAACTTCATTATTTCACTTCTCATGGATATAATATTAGCAGGAGGATAGTATTTTCCAATAAAAGCATCTTTGCTCTTAGTCCAATAATCAATAATATTCCTAGTTAAGGAATTCAACCATTCTTTAGATGTTCCTCTCAAAGAGAAAGGAAACAATTTCAGCTTAATAATATCACCATCTATATCCCTATGCTTTTGCATCTCACAAAGTTCAACAAAGTTATTTAGATGGGAAGCAGCATCTTCATTACCAATACCAAAAAATTGTTCTCTCATAACAAGATTGAGCAAAGAAGGTTTTATCTCAAAGAAGTATCTTCAGGCACAGGTGGAGCAATAGGTGTGCTCATAAAATCATTGTTGTTGGTGCTAGTGAAGTCACACAACTTGGTGCTTTCAAGAGTAGTCATTTTTTTTGGGTTTTCAAATAAGAAAGCAAACAAGTAAAACTAATTTTTGTGTGTGTTTTTGATAAAGAAAGCAAGCAAACAAAGAAAAAGAAACTAAGCAAAACAAAAATAACAAAGTAAAGAGATTGGTTATGAGGGACTCCCCTTGTGAAGATGTCCTTGACTCCCTGGCAACGGCGCCAGAAAAATGCTTGATGGCTCTGTGTATGGCGCCAAAAAAATGCTGGAGCGGTGTTGATGTAGAGCTCGTTGGGAACCCCAAGAGGAAGGTATGATGAGCACAGCAGCAAGTTTCCCTCAGTATGAAACCAAGGTTTAATCGAACTAGTAGGAGCAAGGAAACACCCCAAAGTTGTTGCTAGCTAAGCTTTGGCAGGGCGCACTACCGGTGCTAGTAGCAACGTGGAGACCTGCACAACACAACCACAGAACTTTGTCCCCAACTTGCGATGAGGATATCAATCTCACTGTGTTTTGTGGAAAACAAAGGATTAAACGTATCGAATGGAAAGAAGTAATAGTTTGCAGAAAGTAAACACAAAGCAGTAAACGATTGTAGATTGTATGTAAAAGACAAGGACCGCGATCCATAGTTCACTAGAGGTGGCTCTCCTTAAGATAGATAACATGCTGGGTGAACAAATTACAGCGGGGCAATTGACAAACATCGAGAAAGCAATACATGCATATACAAATCATCTTGACTCCTTTGAGACTTGTTTGGGCATTACAACATTATACATAGACCGCCATCCAACTGCACCTATGACGAATAATCCACCTTCAGGTTATCATCCGAACCCCCTCCAGTATTAAGTTGCAAGCAACAAATTATTGCTTTACGAACTGTGTGTAAAGTAAACAATACGATTTATTTATGAACAAAGGATTGTTGTTTTCTCCCTAGTAGCAACAGCGTATCTAGTACCTTAGAAATTTCGGTCACTTCCCAGATTACCAGAGGCATGAACCCACTATCGAGCATAAATACTAACTCTTGGAGTTGCCAGCATCTACTTGGCCAAGATAGCTACCAACAACGGAAAGCATGCAAGATCACAAATAACAAAGACATGATAGAATCAATAATCAATCTGAAATAGCATCTCAATATCCATCGGATCCCTACAAACACAACATGCAGAATTACAAATAGATGATCTTGATCATGAACGGAGCTCACAACATCTAAACATGAAAGCACAAAGGAGGAGAACCAGCCATCTAGCTACTACATGGATCCGTAGTGCAAGGATGAACTACTCACGCATCACACCGGAGGCTTGCATGGTGATGAAGAAGGCCTCCAGGGTGAATTCCCCTCTCCGGCAGGGTGCCGGGAAGAGCTTCAGATCCCTCCCGATCTAGGATGGAGATGACGGCGGCTACGAATCTTTCGTGGATTTTTTATCGGGCACTTAGGGTTTTCGTCCCGAGGGCATCTTATAGGCGGAAGGAGAGGCTGAGGGGGTGCTAGGGGCCACCACACCACCCCTTGGTGCGGGCTAAGCCTGGCCGCGCGGCCAGGTGGTGTGGCCGGCATCTGGCCCCTCTCCGTCTCGTCTTCTGGCATCTGATGACTTCCGGAAAAATAGGCACTTTGGCTTTTGTCCCGTCAAATTCCGAGAATATTCATTTTCTGACTTTCCTAGAACCAAAAACAGTAGAAAACATGCAGCTGGCACTCTGGCTCTTGTTAATAGGTTAGTCCAAGAAATCATATGAAAAGTACTCCAAAGTGTGGAAAAAACACAACAAAGTGGATAAAACCAAGCATGGAACATCAAAAATTATAGATACATTTGCAATGTATCAGAGACATACTTCCCTTAACAAGGAAGGAACTGCGGTTAAACAAATCCTGTGTCTCCGCGTGCTTCACTATGATTTACCCGTTGCTCTTCCACTCGCTCTTTACTCGCTAGTAGATAGGTTTGCATATAGGGAAATTCCACCTAATAGTTTATCTAGAGAATTTACCCTTTGTGCTAAGCCTAAAATTGAAAAAGCATTAAATTTGAAGTAGCACCTATTCACCCCCCTCTAGGTGCCCATATGATCCATTTCAATTGGTATCAGAGCCCCGACTCTTAATTAGGGCTTAACCGCCTAAGAGTAGTATGGGTACCAAGGGTGATGGGAATGAGGCTGTGGATAAGGTCACAATGGATGACCTCAAGACGTTGGAAACAACCTTGTTGAAATCCTTTGAGGCCAAGATGGAGGAGATGAATCAAATGATTGCTCGCCTGATATCATCCATAGCCCCATCTCCATCCTCCTCTGAGGCAGCCGCACCATCATCTAAGGAAAAGGCTAACACCTGATCCAAGGATGATGATGTGGAGGGTGAAAAACTTAATGGTTCCACCTCCAAGAAGGGAAGTGGTAAGGAGGAATATAGTGAGGTTCGTCACATATATTCCCCCGACCCACCTATCCCTCATTCTCATATAAACAATAGGGGTGATCCACCCAAGCTCACTGCATCCTCTTTCAATCAATGGCAATTCTTAATGAAGTCTCATGTTGGCAGCTCCTCTATTGAACTTTGGAGGATTATTGAAGAGGGTCTTCATATTGGAGATCAAACCAACCTGACAAGAAGAGAAGTCGTGGACAGCCAATTGAATGCCACTGCTCTCCACATGATACAGCTCGGTGTGGGTCCCAAGTACATGCCACACATTGAACACCTCAACACAGCTAAAGAAGCCTGGGATGCCCTTACTGATCTCTTTGTTGGAAATGAAAGCATGCGAAGGAATAGGTATGATGCCCTTAGTAATGAAGCTGAGGGATTCTACATGTTGGATGGTGATAACCATGAAGACATGTATAGAAGACTCAAGGGCATCACAACAACATTTAGAAAGCATGGAGCCACTCACATTGATGATGCATGGATAAAAAGGAAATATTTGACTGCCTTAATGCCTTTCGAGCCAACGGACATGAAGAGCCTACAAGCTAGACATAACTACCATCAAATGACATCCAATGGGGTCATGCAAGAAATGGCGTCATTCAAAGTGGCGGCAAAGAATGCTGAAGATGCCCGTGCTCGGGCCATTGGAATGCAAAAGGGTGCCAACGTTGCTCTGAAAGCCAATGTTGTTGAGGAAGAGGAGGATGAAAGAACATTTGATGAGGCCTCCATGGACTGCCCCGATGAAGTCAAACATGCTCACGGTGAGTGCATGGCGTTTTATGCAAGGAAATTTTGGAAGGATCCTGCCAAGGCCAAGTCGGAACTCGATTGCACAAACGGGTCAAATGGAAGAAGAGAAAGTGGCCCAAAACTAAGAACTTGCTACAACTATGGAGATAGGATGCACTTTGTAGACGAGTGTCCGTATCAAAATAGAGAAGACAATGGTGGTTGGCTCATTCTTAAGAAAAATCCGAAGCACCTAAGAAGAAGCCATTTATTAAGAAGAATGGCCCCTACAAGAAGCAACCCAAGATCGTCTTAGTGGAACAAGAAGAATACTCCTCTACAAGAGAAGATGAAGAGGATGAAGATAGTTCTTGCGAGGTGGCTGCTATAGCCACCACATCGACTCCATCATCTCTCTTCGACTCACCAAACGAGAACGTCATCAACAACAACGCTACTTTCCTAATGGCAAGAGGGTCCGAGGGTTATGCTTCTAGTGGTTCTAAATGGGTACTCGATAGAGGTTGCACGAGTCATATGACCGAAAGCAAGGAGATCATCACGGAGATGCGGCCAAATCATGATCATATAACCGTCTCCTATGGTGACAAGTCAAATCTGAGGTATTGGGTCTCGACAAAGTTCTGGTGGCTCACGATATCTCTCTCGTGGACGTCATGCTTGTTGAGACCCTCGGGTTCAACTTACTTTCAGTTCACGCCCTTGATCATGTTTGCATGGTGTGTGTTGAAGGGAAAATGCATGACTCTCCTCATCGAAGGAAGACTATTATCTCGTCAAAAAGGATCTTAGAGCTCCTTCATGTGGACCTCTTTGGACCTCCATCTCATGCAAGCCTCGGTGGGAAGAAGTATTGTCTAGTGATTATTGTTGATTACTCAAGATACACTTGGGTTTATTTCTTCAAGTTGAAGAGTGAAACTCAAAAAACGGTCATCGACTTCGCCAACGAGGTTCAACATCAACACAACGTCCCTATACTGGCTATAAGAAGTGATAACGGCTCTGATTTCAAGAACTACACCTTAAATTAGTTCCTAAGTGAAGAGGGGATAAGACATCAATATTCCGCTGCGTACACCCCTCAACAAAATGGTGTAGCCGAGAGGAAGAATCGAACTCCAATGGATATGGCAAGATCAATGCTAGCCGAATTCAAATCTCCATATAACTTCTGGGCTGAAGCAATCTCTACCGCTTGTCACTCATCCAACCGATTATACCTCTGTAAGATCTTGGACAAGACTCCGTATGAAAAACTTACTGGTAATAAGCCAAATATCTCATACTTTCGGGTATTCCGGTGTAAGTGTTTCTTTCTCATCAAGGGAGTTCGTTTATCTGAGTTTGAATCTAAGGCTCTAGAAGGTATTTTTGTTGGTTATGGTGCCGAATCACACACTTATAGAGTCTACAATAAGCTCTCTAGAACTGTTGTAGAATCTTGTAGTGTGGTGTTCGAGGAAAATGATGGTTCCCGTGCGGAGCAAGTTGGTGTTTGTGATGCAGATGTTGAAATACCCCAAGATGCCATAAGAAGAATGGACGTGGGATTTTTCCGCCGCATTGAGGAACCCCTTGTGGCGGATCGGGAAGGACAAATCTCTACTCATGAAGAGCCCTCATCTACACATACCCAACATGTTCCCACCACGGGAGCAACTTCTGCACCACCTCCATCAACTGCTAAAGGTCAACATGTTCCACAAAGCTCCAGGCCGGATTATCCGGTCGACACCGGATTATCCGGCCACTCTGCTCCTGCTGACCATATTTCTCCTAGTGCTGAAGATATCGATGCAAGCTCCAGGCCGGATTTTTCGGCCAGCCCCGGATTATCTGGCCCCTCGCCAGTTCAAGCAAGCCCCATGCATCATGATGAAGCTGCTACAAGTACTCCTAGGCCGGATTATCCAGCCTCTCCATTGACCGGATTATCCGGCCCTGACTCACCTGTTGTGCAGCACCCTCCTGTTACGGCTACTGACTCATCTGAAGGGCACGCTTCATCACCACCTACTATTGTTATCCCAGTTTCTAATCAAGGCCGAGCAAATGATTCCAATGAAGATTCAAGTGATGAAACTACTCCACCAAGAGACAACAAACTTACTGAACTTCGTCGCAAGGCTCGGGCTGATCGGAACCTTGAGTTAAGGGGTCACACCCTCGACAAGGTTGTTGGTGATCTTCGACGAATGGTTTCTACAAGAAGGGAATTGGCCAGTTTTGGTGAGCATCAAGCTCACATCTCAATGGTGGAACCCAAGAAGGTCTTTGAAGCTCTTGAAGATCCACACTGGGTTGTTTCTATGCATGAAGAATTGAATAATTTCGAGCGCAACAAAGTTTGGAAACTCGTGGAGAAACCCAAAGATTCCCGCAATGTTATCGACACCAAATGGATATTTAAAAACAAGCAAGATGAGAATGGCATTGTTGTGAGGAACAAGGCAATACTTGTGGCACAAGGTTACTCTCAAGTTGAGGGCATTGACTTCAGTGAGACCTATGCTCTAGTGGCTCGCCTTGAGTCCATCCGTATCCTTCTTGCTTATGCTGCCCATAACAATTTTAAATTGCAGCAAATGGACGTCAAGAGTGCTTTCCTTAATGGTCCTCTACATGAGTTAGTATATGTAAAGCAACCCCCAGGCTTTGAGGATCCTAACTTCCTGAACCATGTCTACAAACTCGATAAGGCACTCTATGGCCTTAAACAAGCCCCACGTGCGTGGTATGAGCACCTTAAAGAGCTTTTGCTAGACCGTGGCTTCAAAGTTGGGAAAATCGATCCCACTCTCTTTACTAAGAAGGTTACGGGGGAGCTCTTCGTATCCCAACTATATGTAGATGATATCATCTTTGGTTCTACTAATAAAGCTTTTAATGATGAATTTTCAAAGCTTATGACTGACAGGTTTGAGATGTATATGATGGGGGAATTACGGTTCTTTCTTGGATTCGAGATCAAGCAACTTAGAGAAGGAACCTTCATCAATCGAGCAAAGTAAATCCAAGACATGCTCGAGAGATTCAAGATGACGGATCTTAATGGTGTCACCACTCCGATGCAAACAAAATATCATCTTGAACTTAACCCACATGGTAAAGATGTGGACCAAAAGGTATACTGGTCCATGATCGGCTCTCTTCTTTACCTCTACGCATCTAGACCCGATATTGTGTTGATTGTGGGGGTGTGTGCAAGGTATCAAGCAACTCCTAAAGAAAGCCACTTAGTGGCGGTCAAGAGGATCTTTCGATATTTGGTTCATTCCCCTAACTTTGGTCTCTAGTATCCCAAGGGCTCCAATTTCTCTCTATATGGTTATACTGATTCAGATTGGGCTGGTGATAAGGATGATCGGAAATCCACTTATGGAGCTTGTCAATTCTTGGGAAGATATCTTGTGTGTTGGTCATCTAAAAAGCATAATTGTATATCTCTCTCCACCACCGAAGCTGAATATGTTGTTGCTGCCAGCGCTTGCACTCAGTTATTGTTGATGAGGCAAACATTAAAGGAATACGGTGTCAATTGTGACAAAGTGCCTCTTTTATGTGATAATGAAAGTGTAATCAAAATTGCATACAAGCTGGTACAACACACAAGGACGAAGCATGTTGAGATTCGGAATCATTTTATTCGAGACCATGTTGCTCGAGGCGATATTGATCTATCTTTTGTGAGCACGAAGAACCAACTTGCGGACATTTTTACGAAGCCACTTGATGAAGCAAGATTCTGGTACTTGAGGAATGAGCTAAATATCATTGATTCAGGAGTTTGTCCTGATTACCCATGCACTCACTCGTACATCTCAGTCCTATTTTGGTCTAGGTGTGCGCATGGATATAGGGGGAGTGTGGTCCTAACTCATTGGGCTAACCCTCCCCCGATAATGCAAAAAGCAAGATAAATCATTTCTATTAATATCATTTTGTGATATGTGAGCTTATTGATGAGTATTGGTCGTGAACCCAAGATATATCTTCGCGGTGTCACACCATACACTCCAACAGGGTTGCTTCGGCCACCGCCCTCTCCCTTGAGGAGAATTGGATCTTTTTGGCTTTTTTTGCCCTCTCATGTTCTTATGGGAATCACACTCAATCTTGGCTTTTATTTGATTTGGATCTTGCAATTTTGAGTGTCTAGTACCATCTCAGTTTGGTTCTCTTAATCCTAAGCCTTTCCCTACCCTAAGCCATATATTCTTGCACACAAGTCCCTTATACACCTTGTGGGGGTGTTGTTTGGGGACGCGCGGGTCTGAATCTGTGTACAACAGAATTTCAGATTTGAGGCTGGATAATCCGGCCCAAGTGTAGGCTGGATAATCTGGCCCTGGCGGATTTTGGCTTAATGGGTAGAGATCGGGGGGAAGGGCTCATAACGAGCATCACTTCTCCCCCAACCCTCTCCTCCTCCTCAGCCGCCGCCTGCCGTCCCCCACCCTCCCAGAGCCTCTCTAGCCACCGGATTTTCCGGGCCTCCCTGGATCTTCTTCTCCATGCCTCCGGGTACCTTCTCCTCCGTGTTCTTCCTCCAATGAGTGAGGGTAACTCCCTCTATCCCCATCTTGGGCTAGATGTGTTACTTGTTGGGTGGAACGTTGTCTAGAAGGATGTTATTTCGCATAGAAATCGTAGTCTTGCAGTTTCTAGGCCCGATCTACTTTTTTGCATTCAATCTAGGTGAAATCGAAATTTTCTGCCAGGGCCAGATAATCCTCCCCTGGCCAGGCCGGATAATCCGGCCTGACAGATACAACTCTGGTTCAATTTCACCATGGAGTATGCATTGAGTAGATTTGTCTTATGAACTTTTTGACTACTT
The DNA here is from genome assembly GCA_910589775.1 of Avena eriantha. Classification (NCBI taxonomy): domain Eukaryota; kingdom Viridiplantae; phylum Streptophyta; class Magnoliopsida; order Poales; family Poaceae; genus Avena; species Avena eriantha. The sequence continues at coordinate 30,481 of CAJUXJ010001193.1, forward strand.
TTTTCCATGCTCTCTCCTAGACTTGTGTGTATGCTTATCCCCATGTTATCACTCTTGTTCTCCTCACAGGTGGTTCCAGTGTTCCCAAGACCTACAAGCGCCGCCCTCGCGGTAAATACTTCCGGGACGACGGACATGGTAACTTAGTGGACGAGGTTGAGTTGAGGAGAAAGAACAAAGAGAAGCGAATGGCTGAACAAGCAAAGAGAACTAGGAAGGGAGTGTCCAAAAGGAAGGGCAAGGAGCCCAAGATCAACTACAAGGCTTTGGATGCAGTCACCTATTCCTCCATCCGTCACCGTGACTTGTTTTCAAAGTTGCCTCGTGATGATGAGCTAGGGGATGCTCGTTTTTGGTGTGCTGAACACAAAGGTATCTATGAAGATGTGTGGAGCACCCGGTAAAATCACTACTAGAAAATCACGCATTATTCTTACTTTATGCATTGCATCCTCATGAAAACATGCTCATGTCATCATGCCACATTGTATTTGAGCATCGTCATCATCATGCATTTGTTTGTCTAAAACTATTTTATAAAAGTCTCTCTTTGTTTTCCAAATAACCCTCTTTTTATTCAAATACAAAACCCGGTCCTTCCGGATATTTTGTTTTGTCTAAAAACTATTTATGAAAGGCTTTTAATATAAAATAGTAATCTAATAAAAATAAAAGATTTTATCCGGGGAGGCAGTCCAGCCGGTCAGGACAGAGGCCCAACTGACCAGACCACCTACGACCCGGCCCAACCAAACCCTAGCTACCTACCCCCGTACCACACCGCAACCTCGCCTCACCCAAACCCTGCCGCACACCGACCCGATCGACGCGCGCTCGCGGCAGCTGTGACGCGTCCTCCCTCACGCGATCGAAGCCGGTCCCGCCCATAGAACCACTAACATGATCCTGCATCGCCCTTCTCTCACCCCGCGGTCAAACCGCGTCCACCAACCCGCCTGGCCGCACCACGACCGCCCCTCCCTCGATCCTATTCCCATTACCAACTCCTCCCACCCCGCGCGCGACGCTCCCCTGGCCTCGCCTCGCTCGCATCGCGGCCGCTGAGCCCGCCAGCGCCCGCTGTCCCGCTCTGCTCCACGAGAAGCGCTACCGCGCCCTCTCCTCTCCTTGGCGAGGCTTCCGCCGCCAGCCGTCTTTGCCCACCAGAGCCCAGCACGACCATCCGCCGCCCTTCCCTAGCGCTCCACCGCAGGACCCCGTCGCCCTGGCGGCACCCACCTCTCCCCCGGCCAGCACCTCCTAGTGGTGCCTCCCTCCTCCTCCCAGTGGCCATGGCGCTTGTTGTTGCCGTCGCGTGGCCCTCTCTCGTTCGTAGCAGCGAGCCCCGACGCCCCACCTTGCCGGCCCCGAGCACCTCTGCCTGCCGCCGCCCTACGCCCGTCGGAGGCCAGGTCTCCCTCTCCGCTGCTCGCCGTGTGCCGCCTCTCTACCGAGCTCGGCACTGTGCGCCGTCAGGGGTCCTCTTCCTTCCTACACGGCAACATTGAACCGGTCCTGCGAGCTCCGTGCACCACCTGCTCGAGCCACCCCGGCCTCGAACCAGCATGCCCAGTGACTCTCCGTTCCAAGCTCGCCATGGTCGTTGGAGCCTCATTCTACCAGGTGCCCTCAAGGTGTTTGACGCAGTGCCCCTTCGGTAATTTGGCTTAGGTTCCTGCTGTTGGAATGTTTCGGTGTTGTGGTATGCTGCAGCTTATATAATTTGAGTGGTGTAGCCGTGTAGGTGGAATTGAAGTGTGTTGGAGATGGGACGTCGTGGAGAAATGGCAGAGTCCTTTGGCGTGGTGTCAACCAGACAATATCGAATCCCCGCGAAGGTCGCTGTTTCCGGTTTTGCCAAAGTTACATGGAACACCGAGAACTCCTGTTGGACCTGGTGAAGCGGGCGCCTCAAGATCTTCCTCCTGGGAATCAAAGACCAAACCTCAACACTCCTCTTCCTCCTCGCCGATCCGGATCCGAAGACCCTATTCCCGGAGTCCCAAGACTGATCCCGGTGAGACCGAATCTGAACCACATCGAACCAAGATCGCCAAACACCAATGTGTGATCCCCTTTTTGAGCCCTATTTTATAAAATGTAATATAAACTCGTGCATTTTAAATTGTTCATGATTGCATTCATACTTGTTCATTTGGGGGTATTTAGTCGACTCACCTAATAATTAAATATGGATACCATATGCGGGCGAATCTCGTCTTATATTGCCTCCATTTAAATTCGTATAGCGCACTGATCCATATTTTGCCTTGTTAGGACAACATTTAAACTGCGGGGTAACTAAACAACATGAACCCTCTAATTAATTATCAGGACCCCGGTTCCGCTTAATATTGCCTAATTGCACCGCATCTTTGCCATGTCATACATCATACATGCATCATGCCCGATCTTCTGTCGTAGTATTAAATAGTGTATCCGGTGTTTCTTCTAGTGTTTTGCTTCTTCACGGATTAGGCCGTTGAGTGGATGCGAGTGTCGACCCGATCTCCAGATGAATCTTCGGCTATGTTTCCCAGGCGAGCATTCTCCTCCTTTCTACCTATTTTGCATTTATAGTCTTTATTTCCTCCTCTTGATCTATTGCTATCCGTGTCGCGATGCTTTAGTGTTCCGTACCAGATATATTCCATGCAGCCTTTATATTGCACTGGACACCTCCTATTACCTGTTGTTTGGTAGATAGATGGTCTTGCGAGTCGTAGTCGCTTGCTCAGGTGTGATTCCGTGTCATGAAGTACCACACAGTTTTTGGAATGTTGTCATATGCTTTACGGTGAAGAGGATCATGACTTTAAATACAACTATTAAATTCCTGGGAATAGATATAACTAATGTAGAGGCATTGGTGGGCAATAGATGTTATTTGGTTCTTCCACGCTCACTTGTGTCCCGTAGGACCCCGTGTACTTGATACCTGTTCCTTGACTATCGCAATATCCGCATGTGGGACCATGAATCCCCTTAGCCAGAGCTTGATTCATTTCTTATTTCTTGGGGCCACAAAGTAGTTTGGGGCTTTATTTCTATCCTGTACTTATGTCATGCTTTACTGCTTTATTTACGATTATGCGTGGAGCACCTGTACTATTTTGGAACATGGAATTTTTTCACGGTATCGACAAATCTAGTCACACTTTCGGGTTCCCAGTCGTTTACAGCCATTGACACAAAGCCTGGGTCCGTCTCGGAGCCGGCCAACTTCGTTGCAGGTAGCTTAGTGGGGTGTCCCCCTGAAATATTTTATGAATCATGTGACTGCTTTGTCGTGAAAGCCTCGTTGGGTTTTGATTTGGTTTTTCCGAGGTTGATCGTGTGTGTGTTGCTATTTGTGCACCCCTGCAGGGTAAATCTTTCTAAAAGCCGTGTCCACGGTTATGGACGACTTGGAGCACAGTATCTTGATCATAGACAAGCATAACTAAAGTAGTGCTATAAATTTGACTTAATATGTGCCTAGTAATCAGCTTCACTACAATGGAATGGATAATAAAATTGCCAACAACTGGTGGAGCTGGGGTGGATCGTGTCATGTTATACCTGCCAATGGAATGAAATAAAAGTGCAAACAACTGCTGGGTTTGGGATGTCACATGCTAAGTGTATCTGACTAGTAAGTACTGCAACTACAACTGAATGATTAACTAAAATTGCCCACTACTTATGTTATCAGGATGACTCATGCCATCTATATCTGACTAGTAAGTGCTTCAACTATAATCGAATGAATAAAACTACCAACTATGTGAGTTCCTCGGTTTGACTTCCTCGTTTGGTCTCGAGGGGGGATACCAGGATGGGTATGATTGGTGTTAGTATAAGGTTGGTTCCGAATAGGTCTTTCTTATCTCTCTCTAATAGCCGACAGTTTATCGAGTCTCTATAGGTTGTTTAGTGCATGCTTCGCTGCCGCTTCAGTCCACCATACCTATGTAGGCGAGAGCCACCGAATTCTAGCCTCGCCGTGTACTGGCCTCAGTACTGACGCTCCTCTTTTTCCTTTGCCCCTTTGTCGGCACCCCTTTTGTTTTAGCAGGTTTGAGATCGACGTCGTTAGTAGGGTTACCCTTCCGGCATTGGTTATTCTTTAGGGCTCTAAGCCCCATTTGCTTCTTATCCGTACTCGGATGTTGTATAGTTTTCAAGGTGATTTGGATCTTTGTACTGTATATTTGTATTCTTGACTCAATGAGTCGTTGTTGTATATATATTGTTCTGTGGGTTCCATCGTGGACTATTGTGTAATGATATTACTTCGTTTTCCACCCGCACGAAAGTGCCTGGTGGGCGTCCTTCAATCATTTCTATGCGGGTTCGGCGGGAAGCGCTAAAACTTGCATTGGGCCGATTCGAGGGTGTTAGAATGTGTATGCCAGGCTGAACATTAGGCCTATGCACCCACTGGTTCTTGCTGAGGCTTTAGAGAAGGCCCACCTTGTGGATGCAGTGTTTGTGGCTGAGCGGATGGGGCTGCACCATCTCATGTCTCTCTAGTGCTCTTATGACTCTGAGGTGGTGAAGCAGTTCTTTTCCACTTTGGTTATTTGTGGAGATGAGCGTCGCACTATGAAGTGGATGACTCATGACAGGCCTATGTCTGCTGATTTCCATGTGTTTGCCGAGGTTCTTGGGTACTCTTTCCGCAACAGGGATAGAGCCACTGGCCTCCGCATCATCACCCAGCTGAAGCCCAACAAAGATGTAGCTCTCTCTCCTTGCAGAGTGGACAATGTCATTGTGGGCACTCTAGCTGGTCTTGCTCCTAACTATGCTGCCTTAGTGGGCCTCTTCTGTGACTCCATCACTCCGAGTGGGGGCAACAATGACAGCATCCATGGTCACCTTGTCCAGCTCCTTCAATTTTCTCATGAGGTTGCCTCGTGTGAGGACAAGTCTGTGCAGTACAGGCTGGATGTCATGGACTTCATCTACCATGAATTGACTGATGCTATGTTCAATCGTCTGTCCATCCCCTATGCTCCCTACATTATGATGCTCATAAGACGCCTGCCTCCTTTTGAAGAGTTCAACATTGATTCTATGCATAAGGCCAAGAAGATCTACACCAAGGTTCGGAAGACCTCTCACCCCTCCTCTACTCCTAAGGGTCTCATGAGGGATGCTCGCAGGCCCCTAGTGCCTCCCGTTGCCCGTGAGATCAAGTAGCTGAACTGGTTCCAGCGGCACATCCTTTGCATGGGAGTGGACAGGCGCAAGGGTCAGTATGAGGCATACAAGCAGCGCCATGAGTTGGCTCACTCCCACCAGCTCATCCTTCACCATGTGTCCGGTGCTTCTGGTGACCCCCCGACTCCTACACCTCCCACACCTTATGCTCGGTGGAACTCTTCTTCTGGGCTGAACTATGGAGAGCTAGAGCGTCACTTGTTCCCCTCTTTGGCCGCTGCTGATGATGAGGATGGTGACACGAGGAGCTTGAAGATGAGGATGAGGACGAGGACGAGAATAAAGACGAGGACGAGGATGAGGACTACGAGTGATCCCTTGGGGCGCTAGCATCGCTCTTCTTCCTTTTTGGTGTCTCAATGCCAAAGGGGGAGAAGTAGTTCTATTAGGATATTCGAGGATTTGCATGGGTCGGGCATAAGCCCTTGTATTTTTCTGTTCGTCGTTTTCTCGCTTATGCCCATTTAGCGTTGAACTTTAAATTTGTGATTTCTAGTGATTTGTGGTTTGTTTGAGACTCTATGTCAGTGGTGGTATGGATTTATCTCATGGATTATGCTTATGGATTCATCTATTCATATCCTATTATGCTGGAAATCTTTATCAAGGAAGGCGCTTATATTGGTTATCACGTTGATAATTGAGGCCATTTCAAGGATGCCTCTCTTCTACCTCGGTGGTATGATTTTATTGCTCATATTTCATAGTCGAAAATCCCAGAATGCTTGAAAGTACTTTATGCTCATGCTCGTTCTGGTCTAGATTTCCGATTCTAAAATTGCTACCTTCGGGTATAACTCTAAACTTTCTAGTCTTTACTTTGGTTATTTGTCCGATTCTAAAATTGCTACCTTCGAGTAGTGAATTGTTGGTACTAGAAGCCGACTTTGTTTTCGAGTTTGAAATGGTTTAGCAATTGAGCTCCATTGCTCGGCAAAGTTTCCGGCTGAAGGTTTAGCCGGCTCACGAAAGGGACGAGGCGGAAAGCCAGATAAACGATAAGTAGAGATGAAAATATTCAAGTGCTTATGAAAATATTCAGGCACACAAAAAAAGCCAAATGTGCTGAATAGATCACAAGCTTAGCACTAGCAAAATAAATAGTACTTAATATTTACAAACGCATCATGTTTTTTCTAGAATAATACATAAGTTTCTGGTCTATGATGCAGGAGGAGATGAAGGAGCTGTCGGCTCGCTGGTGACTTCGCCCTGATATCGTTCCGAGATGTCTGCATCTGAGGTGGTGCGTTCATCATCGGAAACTTCTTCGGTTTCTTCTGGAGGAGGAAGCGGAGTAGCTATGCGGGTGAAGAAGGGGATCTCGTAGCTGGTCAAATCAGCCATGTGACACCCATATCCGGCGCAGGAATGCATGATGGCTTGAAGGTCCTGCTCCTGGTCGTCTTCGTCTGCCTTACAGTACCCTCTGGTCACTTGCCATATCTCCATGTGTCCATGGTGGCTCATGACCATGGTGAGCGCGTTCTGCGAAGCAGTCCGCGCGTAGGACATATTCCAGTCCCGAACAAGCTGCGGCATCTCCTAGGCCTTATCCTGCACCTGAAAATCTGACATGCTTGGCATGTCCGGAATCTTTAGAGCTTCGCCAATGTCCTCAATGGACTGGCGGAAGTCATGAAGAAGGTCACCGACTTGGGTAAGCCGATGGGTGCGGGGCTCGGAGGAGGAAGAGTCCGTCAAGTTCAGAGGACCTATAGACAAAACAAGTTAAGAAAAACCTAACATTGATAGAAGTCGAAGAAAAAGATAAGTCAGACAGATGGAACGTACCGAGAATGACGTCGTCAATCTTGGTCTTCTCCCCCGGAGACTCTAGAGTTCAGCCCGGAGAGCCTGGGAGATGTCCTTCTCTCTGCCAAGCTCATTCTTGAGGTCCGAGATAATTTTATCTTGAGCAGCGATGTTGCGATCACGCTCTTTAGCGATGTTGCGATCACGCTCCAGGACTTGAGCTATGCTCCTTTCGTGATCCGCCTTGAGCTTATCCAGCTCTTGGCGAAGTCCCTTGTTCTCCACCACTAGGGTCTTGAGGTTCTCGGCCTCTTTAATCATAGCGATGGATTGTTTCACCAGCGCTGTAAGTCAAAAAGAACAACAGTTCAGAAAAATCTGACATTGAAAAAGCAAAACACAAGGTTTGAATCTCGGAATGTTTACCTTCGGCTTCATCCTTGGCTACTTCAAGTTTAGCATTTTTAAGCTGGAGAGCTTTGATCTCTCTCCGCTTATCGTAGACATTGGTTAGTAATTCCTGGTTATAGGAACATACTTTCTGTAAGTCAGAATACCCAAAGTCAGAAAGCTACTTAAGACTCGGGCTAATATTTTTTGCTAAATATTAGCACGAGCCTTGGGGGCTACACTAGGTCGTTCTTTGGCATCCTAATGAAGCATAAACCCGGATTATATATCCTACTTTATGCTTGGGGGCTAGAGGACATGATATAACATAAATGGAAAAACAAGAGTTGGAATTCCGACTTATATATTGCTCGCGGGTGAGTTTATCTAAACCCGCATTCACTTCAGCGGCCACCTTCTCGGCAAGAGTAAGAGGGATCACTAGAGCTGTTGGAAGCTCGCCAGTCCTAATCCTCTTGTCGTGAAAGCGGACTTGAGCGAGAAGGTCAGAGAACTTGACGTCCTCTGCTTCTTGCGCTTCTTCTTCGGGTGATAAGTGGCTTTTCTCCAGGACTGGCCTGGCTAGCCGCTGGATCTCTTCTGCGCATTTACGGGACATGCCAAACTTGGCAAGTCCCGGATTGCTGATGAGGTTTTTAGCGAAGGTTTCTGCCGAGGGGTCATTACCCGAAGAGGGTTCACCCTTATCTTGATCTGACGCACCCATAGTGATGTCAGTTTGCGACCCAAGGATCGCTGGCTCCGTTGAAGGAGCCGGATCTCCTACAACCACCAAAGAAGGAGTGATCACCGGAGTTGCAGAAGGTTGAGGGGCAGGGGTTGGAGGAGCTACGGCAGGGGAAGCTATGGTGAGCTTCGTCTGCCGCAACGGCTTCGAAGGAATCCCTTCCCCCTTGCCCTTGATGAGCAGCTTTGCTCTGAGAATGAAGTAAAGTCGGATACATTACATCTCGGAAAGAAATTCGAGAAAAGTACAAAGGCGGAAATTGGAACTGAAAGTTACCTCTTCACAACAGGCACCTCCTTTGTGCCAACAGGCACTGTCGGAGCTTTGCGCTTCTTGAGCGCAAGGTCTGGCAATGTAACCACTTCTGTCTCCTGAGAAAACTCAGAAGGATATCCTTCGAGCGGAGCCGACTCGGGGAGGTCGGCAAGCTGAAGACAAGAAAACATATCAGTATTGCAGTATAACTCAAAGATTGAAACACATAAAAAGGTGTACTGATGGAAACTTACCGGCACTATGGGTTTTCCGCCTTGTGCATGTCTAGAGAAATCTCCGGAATTCTCCTCTCGATCCACTCCTTGATCAGCCACTTGATCTGGCTTATGTAGCCTTGAGGGGCGTAGGCTTTGGGGCTGATGCGGAGGGAGTCTTTTTTGGATGACGTGATGGAATGCATCAGTCGATCCCCGTGGTACTGAAGGGGCTGGATCCGATGAGAGACCCAGCACTGAACCAACTCGGATCCCTTCAGACCCTTGTGTTTGATTAAATATTCGATCCGCCTCTTAGCGAGGATTAGATCATCGGTGAGAGCTGGAGCAGCCTCGTCCCAAGAAGGTTGGGCCGTGGCGGCTCTGTCGACAAAAGCCGGCAAAGTAGTAGCTTTGCCGGGAGCCGGAATATCCCTATGATAGAAAAATGTGGCTGGCCATTGTTTGACCGAGTCACTAGCTGAAATTTTGGGATAAGCCCGGTCTCGTCTAATTGAAAAGCTGATAGTGCCGGCGATGTAAGGAACACCGGCAGTGATAGAATTTCTCCGGACATGGAAATAATACCAGAAGAGAGTCAAACTCGGCCTAATGCCGAGAAAGCCCTCACAAAGCGAAGCATACGCACTCATCTCTAAGAGAGAGTTGGGAGGAAGATTATGGAGTTGAACTCCAAAACGATCTATCACCTCGGAGATGAACTCCGAGGGAGGAAAAGATAGACCTCTATCGAGGTGGGTGCCGAAGTGGACCCGCTCGCCGTTGCGTGGAATGGGGATGGTTTCCTCAAAGCCGCTCCGCCAGTCGCCGGCAAGGAGAAGCCCCTCCTTCTCCACATTCTTGAGGCCCTCTTCGTTGAGAGCGTAGGGGATCCAGATTCCCCGGAAGCTCTCTTTCTCCGCTGCTTCTTCCGCCGTCGCCGCCGCCGCCGCTGCCGCCAGGACGGAGGAAGAAGATGAAGCCATTTCTCCGGTGAGAGATTGACCTAAAAAGGGCGGTGCTGGGAGTTCTGTGGGGGAGAGCGAGGAAGCTCTGTGCGCGCAGGAGGATTGGGAGGAAAGGGAACGGCAAAGGACTGGTGGAAAGGAGAAAGAGAAATCCAAACCCCTTATATCCACCTAACTGCGCCAAGATTCGTGCAAACGCTACAGTGTAACCGCCACGCGTCATGGAAGGAACTGGGAAGGACCCACGCGATGATTGCGTCTCCTCGATCTCCACGCACCCATTGAAACGGCGCCTTGGTTCCGAGGAACCGTGGACCCACCAACGGTCGTGCTGACGGCACGCTTGTCAGATGACGTGACTTGACCATGACTTGTGTCAGGTGGCATTAGAAACCAAGTTCCGGCTAAGTTTGAAATCAAGCTGGAAAATCCGAGTAACCTGTTGATAGGTCCGACTTATTTGTAAGACCCGGATCGTATTTTTTGTTGTAAAATTTCAGGAACCCTTCAAGATTCTGCAAGCCGAAGATCAAGCTAGACGATGATAAAATCCGACTTTGGATCTTGGAGGCCTCCGGGGGCTGCTGTTGGGGATATACTTTCCGGGTATCCTCACAGTTCCTCACTGACCAGGGTGGCCGAGTTCGGGTTAGAGATTTTCTTCACGGGAAGCCCAGTCAGGGAGAAAGACGGAGTCTAATCCGGCTACGGGAAGGCCCGGAAGACTTACCGACTTAGGCCCATAATGTTACTTGTAGTTCAAGATGTACTCTGTAACCAACTATTAGTCGTAACTGGATTGATCTCTCCTATAAACCCTAGGCCAGATATCTATATAAGCCGTCCTAGGGAGAGCCTTTAGGGCACCACAATAGTCTACAATCTCAACTCGCACAGGCGAAACCCTTCTAACCCATATTCCGGCTCTGCCGGATTACTGGATTGCTAGCAGGAGTAGGATCCGTCCAAAGCCGGCGGATTCGAACCTAGGTAAACTTGTGTGCTCACCGTCCTGGAATACCGTACGTCTCACACCCCTCTCTACTGCACGCCTCGAGGACCCCCTCATGGCCTACTTGTCCTCAATCCGACGACACTAGATTTTGAGCAAAGCATGCCAAGGCGCGTCGCTCGGAGTCTAGTCGGATTTTCTGCCGGAAAATCCGAACTGGGGCAGTTTTTCCTCCCCAGGCTGGATAATCCGGCCTTCACATGGGGCCGGATAATCCGGCCCGCAGAAGATGATCAAGTGCAAGCTCTACGCGACACTCACAGAGTAGGCGGACTATCTGCCAGATATTCCGAGTCTGGGGCAGAGTTTTCTCCAGGCCGGATAATCCGGCCCCCAAAGTCTCCAACGGCTAGTTTTGGAAGGGGTTATAAGTACCCCTTCTTCCCCAACGTTCAGATCTCTTAATTCATTCGAAATTATCCAGATATTGTGCAAGAGCTCCCATTCTCGATCTCCCACTTTAACCACCTGAAGGCTTTGATCTTTGGGGGAATTGAAGGAGGAGAGGATCATCATCGTCATCACGAATCAAGCGCATCAACTCCTCTCCATTCACTTGGAGAAATCCCTGATCTAGTATTCTTGTTAATATCTAGATCTTGTTTGTTGTATTTGATAACATTGTTCTTGTGGCAGCTTGTTGTCATTTCGGGAGCCTCCAAGTTAATTGTGGAGTTGTGCCCCACTACTTGTGTAAAGGCCCCGGTACCCTCCTCGAAGCGTCCCTATAGTGGAAAGGTGGATCAGACCTTTGGTGGCGGGATCTATCGAAGAACAGGGTGAGCCCTAGTGTGGCGTGGTGGTCTTAGTACCGCCCACCCCTCCAACGAAGACGTACTTCCCTTAACAAGGAAGGAACTGCGGATAAATAAATCATGTGTCTCCACGTGCTTCACTGCGGTTTACCCGTTCCTCTTCCACTCTCTCTTTACTCGCTAGTAGATAGGTTTGCATATAGGAAAATTCCACCTAATAGTTTATCTAGAGAATTTACCCTTTGTGCTAAGCCTAAAATTTAAAAAGCATTAAAATTTGAAGTAGCACCTATTCCCCCCCTATAGGTGCCCATACGCTCCATTTCAGCAATGACATCTAGTGTATCCATGGGGTTTAGGAAACGAACACACATGCAATGACATCTAGTGGATCCATGTGGTTTAGGAAAAGAATACACATGCAATGGCATCTAGTGGATCCATGTGGTTTATTAAAAGTACACATATACAATGACTCTAGTGGATCCGTGTGGTTTAGTAAAAGAACACACATGCAATGACTCTAGTAGATCCAGGTGGTTTAGGAAATAACACACATGCAATGCCATCTAGTGGATCCATGTGGTTTGTGAAAAGAACACACATGCAATGACATCTAGTGGATCCATGTGGTTTATGAAAAGACCACACATTGAATGAATCTAGTGGAACCATATGGTTTAGGAAAAGAACAAACATCCAATGACATCTAGTGGATCTATGTGGTTTATGAAAGAACACACATGCAATGACATCTAGTGGATCCATGTGGTTTATGAAAAGAACACACATGCAATGACATCTAGTAGATCCATGTGGTTTATGTAAAGAACACAAATGCAAAGACATCTAGTGGATCCATGTGGTTTGTGAAAAGAACACACGTGGATTCATTCTAGTGGATCCATGTGGTTTAGGAAAAGGACACACATGCACGACATCTAGTGGAACCATGTGGTTTATGAAAAGTACACACATGCAATGACATCTAGTGGATCCACGTGGTTTACGAAAAGAACACACATGGAATGACTCTAGTGGATCCATGTGGTTCGGGAAAAGAACACATATGCAATGACATGCAGTGGATCCATGTGGTTTAGGAAAATAACACACATGCAATGATATATAGTGGATCCATGTGGTTTATGAAAAGAACACACATGCAATGACATCTAGTGGATCCAGGTGGTTTATGAAAAGAAAACACATGGAATGACTCTAGTGGATCCATGTGGTTTAGGAAAAGAACACACATGCAATTACATCTGGTGGATCCATGTGGTTTAGGAAAAGAACATAGATGTAATGACATCTAGTGGATCCATTTGGTTTAGGAAAAGAACACATATGCAATGACTCTAGTGTCTCCGTGTGGTTTAGGAAAATAACACACATGCAATGACATCTAGTGCATCCATGTGGTTTATGAAAAGAACACACATCGGATAACTCTAGTGGATCCATGTGTTTTATGAAAATAACACACATTGAATGACTATCGTGGATCCATGTGGTTTAGGAAAAGAACAAACATGCAATGACATCTATTGGATCGATGTGGTTTACGAAAAGAACACACATGCAATGACATCTGGTGGATTCATGTGGTTTAGGAAAAGAACACACATGCAATGACATGTGGTGGATCCATGTGGTTTAGGAAAAGAACACACATGCAATGACATCTAGTGGATCCATTTGGTTTAGAAAAAGAACACATATGTAATGATATCTAATGGATCCATTTGGTTTAGGAAAAGAACACATATGCAATGACTCTAGTGTCTCCATGTGGTTTAGGAAAATAACACAAATGCAATGACATCTAGTGCATCCATGTTTTTTATGAAAAGAACACACATGCAATGCCATCTGGTGGATCCATGTGGTTTAGGAAAATAACACACATGCAATGACATCTGTTGGATCCATGTGGTTTAAGAAAAGAACACACATGCAATGACATCTGTTGGATCCATGTGGTTTAAGAAAAGAACACACATGCAATGACATCTAGTGGATCCATTTTGTTTAGGAAAAGTGTAACATCCCAATTTAAGAAACCCTGATTAGTTGTCTAGAATGCAAAAATGAGGGGGAACAAAAACTTTTTCTTGTTGAGTGCTGAAGTTTTTGCTTCTTGTTTGGATATGCTTATGCATATGAATGTGTATTAGATGGTATACTCCTTACCTCAACACTAGTTATCAAAAAGCTATTTAACAAAACAATCCTGGCTCACTTAACATACTCTCAAATGTTCTGGCATTTCATAACCTGAGCCAAGAAGCTTTTGCAAACCAACTATTTTAGTAGCTTCTATTGATCAAACTATGGAGAGCTATATAACATAATCTCCTTATGTTTTCAAGACAGAACCCTCTACTACTCTCACCTCTAGATTTAACAAAACCTTTTTGTAAAACTTTTGAATTCTACTGTTGGTAGAGATACCAAGGACCTTACCTTGTTCAAACTCCAACCTATTTCAAAATACCCATCCTTACCTCAAGCTAAGCTTGGTGGTAGCCCCAGTAATAGTTGATTTGTTTGTAAGATGAATTGTCTTGATCTGCTGTTTGACTTGATTGCTTAGAATTAGTATGAGATACTATAGGAGCTCATCCCCTAGGATCAAGATACTTGAAATCACCACACCCTAAGACAGAGTACCCTCTGGATCTAATCTCTATCCACCAGGTGATCATCTAAAACCCCTTAACCAGATCAATTCTGCGGTGATCCATTCTGGAAGCTTCAAAGTCGATGAAGCCCAATATCAAGCATGGATACCTTCTACTCAATCTACTCTTCAATATAATCCAGTTGATTATGCTTGGGTACTTTGCAACCCATCAAAATCATCTCCACCAACATTCTAGTCAAAAACCTTTTTGAATGCCTCTCTTTCTCAACCATTCTGCATTTTTGGTAATGCACTTGGACCATATTGTTAACCATCCTAAGGACTACCAAGGCCCACTCTTGCCCTTGGATAGATCATCCTCCTACCCACTTGTTCTTGATGGTTTTGCAGGCAAGAAAATAACTGTTCCTGCAAATCTAGTCAACATGCCTACTTTGGTATAAGCTCACACCACCATCCAACCTTCTATGGACCAAATCTTTGCATGGTTATGTTCTACTCATATAGGTCTATCATTACCTACTTCACTTGATCCAATTGAATCCTTGAGTTGTTTACACCCACAAGGTTTTGAAGGCTAGATGATAATCTGCTTTGGCAGGCTTATTTTATTCAAAGTTTGAAAGCTTGTCTTGGTGAGCTCAAGCAGGATCCAGCTCAAACCCCTACACCATTGCGATCTATATCACTTGGCCTATCCATCTATATATACCATGTACAAAGGGGAGATCTGAACTCCAAGATACAACCATGTTTTGATGGTATGAAATTAATATCATCCTAGATCCTGAATCTAGAGTATTCCACCAAAATCTACTTGGATTCTCCAATACCATGGTTGCAAATGCTAGATACACCTAGTATACATCATCTACCTTGATCATCAAGATTTATCAACAATTATCCATATTTATTATGGACCAAAACTATTTAATTTCTTTAATAAACAAAATCCCCAAAACTCCTTCCCTAAAGGAAAGTTTAGTTTTTGCCGAAACACTTCCTCAACTTTTGGCTCATTTGAAACCCACATATCATACCCCATCTTCCCACTTCAAAAATAAATATTTTTGAAGAACTTTATTATTTCTATTTGCCCATTTTCTTAAATGGCTGAATTGGAATAATAAATGTGTTAAATACTTTTAAGCCCTAATAAATCTTGGGAAAATTCTCCTAAGTGTGTATTCCCATTTGGGATCATCCCACCTCAAAAACTCCACTTGTCCAATGTAAATTTATCAAATTATCTTCCGAAAACCACTTCTACAGTTTTTGAATAAATGGATTTAAGTAGACTTTAAAGCTTTGGAAAAATCTCAAATAATTCCTAGAGGGGTATCTTAGCCCCTCTATCTACCAGCATCTTTAGTTCTTCTTGGCTACTGAGACTTCCATCAGGATCATCTATATTGCCAATCTTGTCTATTTTCCAAGATGTTGATCAATATCAAGTCAAACCCCTCAAGCCTTCCATAGCAAGCCTCCCCTACCCCATCACACCCCTCTGGTCGAGCTGTACTATAGCTAAGCTACTGTAGAAGCCCCTTCCCTTTATCCTTTAGTGCTTGGAGGAAGGAGAGATGCACTCATTGGTCACACTTTCTCCTTACTTCTTGTAGCAGCCATCTCACCTAACCCCTCCTCTGCACACGACCAAAACCACCCCTCCACCGCCCACAGAAAACCCTCCCCTGGTTTGTACCTCTCCCTCTTGCTCTCATAAACCGAGGGCACTCTAGACCACTCCCTCTTTGGTTAAAAAGGCCAGAGACTCTCACCCCTGCCCCTGCTCCCTCATTTCGCCTCCACACTCTCCCCTACCTCTCCTCGAGCTCCAGATCTCGTCCCTCAGCTCTCCCTCTTCATGGAGGGAGAGGAAGCTCTCCTCTCGGCCTCCTTCGAGTAGTGTAGTTCTTGATCGACTCCGACCTCTCCCAACCCCTCCTTTACACCCTGAAGCTCTCCTCTAGATCCCCTGCAAACCCCCATCCAGCCTCCCTCTTTGCATGTCCGAGTCATTTGAGAAGAAGCCCCCTCGGGTTCGAGCTTGCATGCAAGCTTACAGGTCACCCTGACCTCCCCCACTCTCCTTCTATGCTTGCATGTCTCTCTCCGGTCAGTATCCCTCTCACCCGGCTTTCCTTTTTGGCTAGGTCCCCCCCAGACGTCGCCGCGGAGGTGCTCGGGTACAGCCGACCTTGACTCGACGTGGAATCCCTTAGATCCGCACCGAAGCGGGCGCTGCCGCCCCTTCCCAAGGTCGTCATTGCACGCCGCGTCACCCCAGCCTCCTCTCCATCGCTAGAACGCTGCCAGGTGAGCTCCCCACTGTAACATCCCAAAACTTCAGTCCAAGCTTATCAAGATCAAATCAACCAAAAATGGGGTTAACAAAAACTTTTCCAAATTTAAAATGAAAGCATTTATATATGTGTGCATTTAAAATAGGAGTTGTTTGAATTGCCATGATTGAGTGATCCAATGCTTGTTAAATGTTTCTTAGGTGATTTAAACATCATCTACATCATTCCCAAACTTTTCCTAAAGAAAATCAAATCAAAAAGAATTAAAAAGGAGGAATGGTCATTTTGGCCATTTTAATCCACTACACTACTTTGATTGTTCCTAGCACTCATTTCTTAACAAAAACAATTCTTGATCCTTGTACCCCTTGCTAGTACACATAATGAGGTACCAAGGCCCACCTTTGGATCTGCTAAAAACACTCTTTTAATAATTTAAAATGACAGTTTAAAATTGAATCTAATGCATATGCATAGATCACCCCTATTTCAAAACCCATCTATTTGAGCTCCACTTTCAAAACCCTTGCAACCAGAGACTACCTAGCACTAGTGGAGATCACTCAAACATTTTGAAACCAAAATTCAAAACTTTATTTCTTGCGGCCATTTCCACAAACACTTAATAGGCAAGAATCTAACTCTAATCCTAGATCACTGTTTACTACAGAGTTTTGCCCCCATTTGATCCCCATTTACTCCCTCTATCTCCAAATGATCTAACAAAAGCCTAAACACCCATCCCCTACACCCCTAGCAACAATGCTATGCCAACCCGAGCACGTAGTTGCCGACCCAACTTGCAACCACCGCAGTAGACCGCCCCTCTCTCTCCCTCCATGTCTAGGAGGTAGCTCACACCTCACCGCCACCCCCTGTCCCCTGCTCGAGCCCAGCCCTGTAGTGGACTACCGAGGATAGCCCGCGCCCAGTGCCACCGCACCATGCCGGTGCCGCCCCCAGAGCGCACTTTGTCCCCACTCGCCCAGACCGCCCCTTGGCCGCAACCCGCGCCCGCCGCTCCGCCTCGACCTGGAGAATACCCCAGACATCCCAGCTGGCCGCGCAACGCCTCACAGCCACCGCTCGCGGTGGACACCGCTGCCTCTGCCGCCCAGAGTGCCACCTCGCCTAGACCGCGTGCCACCGCCCCTACAGCTGCTTTCAATGCCTAGAGCACTGCCAAGGAACCGCACGTCGATCGCCACCCGCAGCCATGCGTCTACCCCGTCGTAGCCATGCCCCCACCGTTGCCTGCCCATCCCGCTCGGTCTCACCGTCGGGCCTATAGAAGGAGCCCTCCCCAGCCTCTTCTCTCCACACCATTCCACTCCCCTCACCTCTCTGAACCTCATCCACCTCTCGCTAGAGCAAGGCGAGCTCTGCCTCGACGGAATTGGAGCCGGAGCAGCCGCGGTAGGAGGAGAAGGGCGCCGCTGATTGCGACCACCCCAAGCTCCGCCGCAACCGCGCCTCGCCTCGCTGTCGTCTTCCAATTTGTTTGCCTGCCTCGCCGATCCCGCTGGAGCCCTAGTACTCCCCAGCAGACCCCCACCGAGCCGCTAGGGTTCGAGCTCACCGGCGACCTGTTCATCGTCGACGACGACCCTTAACCGTAGATCTGCCTTCTAATCCTACGGCCCACAGCGCGCGTACCGTTTCGCGTGTTAAGTGACGCTGACAAGCGGGACCTCCTGTCAGCTGAGCCCCGCGCCGCGGAGCGCCACTAGGCCGGCCCAAGTCTTTTCCCGCGCTAGCCCAACCGTTCAATCTGGATTTTTCTTTTTAGTTAAATCTAGTTTCTGCCCACTATTTCAAAATTCAATTCTGAGAGTTTGACAAATCCAAATTGCATGAAACTAATTTTGCCTGAAAGGTATTAAGATGATCTATCAAAACCCGTTGGATTTAATTCAATTAGAGTTATAGATCTCTCCTAATAAAAATAAGAAGACAGAAGCATTTGCAACTTGCAACATTTTTATAAAATCAACCAAGTTAGCTTTTGAGTTGATTCCAACTCTCAAAAATCACATTTCATCATATCTATCTAAATATGTAATAATATTAAGGTTTACATGCAGTGACTTTGGACTAGTACCAAAATAATGCTATATAGGCATGTCTAGTCACTTTAAATCATTAAATAATGAACTTAAACCAAAGTAATGTTGATCCAACCTTTAAATCTCATTCCCACATGTTAGAATATGTGGCGAGGACATGTTCCACATGATCCCATATTTTAGGTGGTGAATATTAAATCTTAGTTATTTTTTCAATGAGTAGAAATTACTTTTCTAAAATAAAAAGAATGAAACTATGGAATTAAACTTGTGATGCTTGTGATGATAATAGATCATCAAATGTGTGTCTTAGAATGCTACTTAGCTTAGTTAAGTATTGTTTGGTGATTGTGCACTCCCTATGTATTTATAGACGATAGTACCGACCAAGCTTTTGAGGAGGAGGAGTTCTACCCAGAAGAAGAAGAAGAAAACTTCAACCACTGCACCAACCAAGGGAAGCTACTATTAGCAAGCTAGCTCTATTTAAGTGCAAGACACCATTAACAATGCAAGTTAACACTTGCAAGTTTAGTGTTTAACAGGCTAGGATTAACTAGATGGTTTAGCTAAGATGCCTTAGGCATGCCTTGAGCACACCCCTTTGACTATTAGTACTCCAAGTCTTAGTTACAAGATTTACTCCCTTAGTTTACACCAAGTTCTTTACTTGTTTTGAAGGTAGCATAAAAAGTATACAACTTGACCTATTTTATAACCCTTTAGATGTCATTCTATGGTATGAGATTGAACCCATCTTTTCCACCTTAGTGAACACTCTTAACTTAGTAGTTAGAGTAGATCAAAAACTTGAGTCACTTTAGATGGGAACACTTGGTGAAAATGAATTATGAAAACCTTGGAATGATGAGTCATTCTATTGAGATATTTTGACATGTGTTGTGAAACACAAATGGTTGATGATGATGAACATGTTGAGGCATGAGCCTTAACCCTTTTTATAAAACTGATGGTTGGATTCGGATGCGATACCATTCCAAATTTACCGTACAACCACATTACCTGAATTGGGTAAGGCTTAGCTGGAAATTTATATGCATTAGTATTAGTTCCCTCATGGGAGAGGTCTGAGCTGAGGCTACCTCTCAATGTTGTCCACCTATGCAGTGCCCAAGATGACTGATGGTCATGGTTGGGAGGCCATGCTCATAGGAGAAGTGCTTATACTAGGGTGTGTAAAGGGAAGGTTATGTTTGATTATCTGCATACTAAGTATGATGATTCAAGGTTATCCCTGACAGATGTATCGAATCTTGTCGTGAAAGTGTACCACCTCTGCAGAGTGTCAAACTATTCGAATAGCCGCGTCCGCGGTTATGGACAGTTGGAATGGCCATACTGTTTTGTTGTCAGATGTTTTCTAAATACTTTTAAATGAATGATGAATCTTGACTTGACCACAACAGGGTTGTGTTTATGACAATAGTTTCCCCAACTTAAGTGATTCTAGAGTTTTACCTTATCTTTCTTTGCTTCAGAACTCAGCTTAGGTTTCAAACTTAACTTTATAGTTAAGCATAGATTTAGCACTTTAACTTAGATTTATAATACTTGTTAGTGGTAGTTCGTGAGTACTTAAAGAGTACTCATGTCTTTTGTCCCTGGCTATTATCATGGCCACACTATCAAGGGGACTATCAAGATGATGGCTAACAGGACGGCTATGATAACTAGGACTATCTGCCTTCGTCAGCATTGCCTGTGCCCCTGAAGATGGACCCCACCGCTACGCTTATATTTTATTTCCGTTGCTTGTTGTATTAAGACTGGATCATGAGATCCTTATTTGTGTAAGACCTTATGTATGGTTTGTAATGGATGATGTACTGTGATATCCAATCCGTTATGTCTCGCAAAAATGGTAATCCTAGGATTGCGAGGTATGGCATAATGGGCATCTGGGATTAAAAATCCGGGTGTTGACAAGTTGGTATCAGAGCCATCCTGACCATAGGAGACCCTAGTTAGAATGGACGTCAAATAAAAACTTAGTTTCAAAACCAAAGTGAGTATTTCCGAAAAACTATCTCCTCTCTTACCCTTGTGGATTCTTTCTCAAAAATTCATGTGCCTCAAAACTCTTACACTACTACTTAAAAAAATTGACACACTTGATCACTTCACTAACTTCCTCATCCTTAATTCTTGTAGATGGAGACTCGGTTCAGCAAGTTTTACTAGTTGGGAAACGGAGGTCAGCTGATCTTCGAGTGGGATCTGGATTCACTACCAGAGTTACTGGGACGCCTGCACCCGCAGTTTCTTGGAGCTCAACTTCCAGGACCCCCGGGAGGAGACCTATAGTGGCTAGTCACCGCAGATCTTAGAGGAAGCATTGGAGCACCAACTTCTGGAAGAATTCAGTTCTCCATGAGAGAGAACAAGTGGCTAGATGGATTAGCCCGTGCAATGCATGAAGCTCTCACACGTCTATGTGCCCTCAGCGTCAACAAGACCCAAGGAACCCGTTTTTCCCACTATGCAAGACGTGATTTCATGGGAATGCCAATGGAGATGCTGGGCCACCCCGAGTTGAGGCGTCAAGTGGAGAACCTTGACTTCTTGCTTCACGACAGACAGCAGGAACTGGACAATGCCAGAGAGTTAGCTAATCACAACCGTGCCATTGCCGACGAGAAGGCCCAGACTTTTGCACTGCTTGTCCAAAACCGTCAGTATCTTCGCCGCCAGCGTGCCAAGAAGGATAGCACCATCGCCCGTCTTCGCAAGAAGGTGGCCGAGCTCGAGAAGACCGTCAAGGAGCAGGAAGCTCAGCTTGCAGCAAAGGAAGAAGAGGGTGAGGGTGAAGACATCTAGGGAAACATGGACTCTTACCTCAACAATGATGATGATTTTCTGGCGGAGGATGCCGTGGACTTCTACACTGATGATGAGGACTCCGACTTCATCGACGATGAGTAGATGCACTAGAACACTGTCGTAGCATGAGATGTATCGATCTCACTGTATCTTAGCTTGCAGAATGGTTCTTCATACCATCTGTTTTCCCTTTGATTGTTGTGGTGTGTGTTGTATCGTGTGCTTGCTTGCATGAATGAAAATGAAGTTAGTTGAAAAACCT
Organism: Avena eriantha; assembly: GCA_910589775.1. Lineage (NCBI taxonomy): Eukaryota > Viridiplantae > Streptophyta > Magnoliopsida > Poales > Poaceae > Avena > Avena eriantha. The sequence continues at coordinate 51,912 of CAJUXJ010001193.1, forward strand.
GAGTCTAACTCAAAGTTTTAGCTTTGAAAACCCCAAAACCATGAACCTTAGAAATTTCCCTCTTACACCTATATCTCAATCTTAAGATGACTCGTGGGAACCAAGGAGGGAGCAGCTCGTCGCAAGACCCAATGCTGCAGATCTTGCAGAATCTCATCGTAGACCGTGAAGCAAGCCGGGCAGAATGCCAAGCCAACTTAGCAACACTTTAACAGATCGCCTAGATGGCTCTCAACAACAAAGGGCATGGAAATCAGGATCACCAGGGATCCAAACTCAAAAACTTTCAGAACACTAATCCCCCAATCTTCAATCAATCTAAAAACCCATTAGATACTGATGACTGGTTACAGACCATGGAGAACAACTTAGAAGTTGCCCGAGTTGATGAAAATGAGAAATTTATCTTCGCCACCCACTATCTGGCAGGAGATGCAAGAGCTTGGTGGAATAGTATCCGCAATATGAACCATGGTCAAGTGATTACATGGGAAGCATTCAAGGTCAAGTTCAGCCACACCCACATGCCGCAAGGTCTAGTCAACAGAATGAGAGATGAGTTCCGCGAATTGAAGCAAGGAAGAATGACTGTGGTGGAGTACCGTGACAGATTCCTTTCACTTGCCAGATATGCACCCGATGGGATCAACACGGAGGCCAAGAAGAAGGAGAGATTCTTGAACGGACTGCATGATGAGATGCAGACTGTCCTCGTCAACATCCGTTTCCAGGATCTCGAAGAGCTAGTCGACTCTGCCATCCAGATGGAAGGGAAGATTAACCAGGCAAACGACAACCGCAAGCGTCGTATGATGCAGTAGTCTGGATCCAACAGTCACCAGAAGTACTGTCCCAACCCTTCACTAGGATATGCACCAAGGAACAACCGACCCCCAAATTCTCGCCCACGCTACCCCAACCGTAGCGGAAGCAATGTGAAGCCCGGAGGAAACAATCACAACTCCGGTAATGCCAACAATTTCAACCGTGCACCTCCCAAGAACCACAACAACAACAGCAACACTGCACTAGAACTGGCAGCAATGTTGTACCTGTCACAGTCAAGGACAAGTCCCAGATCACTTGTTTCGAGTGTGGAGTGAAAGGTCACTACTCCAATGAGTGTTGCAAGAAGACTGCAACCAATGCTAATGTGAATGCCCCAACTCAGCAGCAGCGTCGTGTTCAACCAGGAAGGAGATTTGCCCCAGGGAACCCTCACAACCGCAACGGCCGTCTCTTCCACGTGAATGCAGAAGAAGCCTAGGAAGCGCCAGATGTAGTACTGGGTATGTTTTCTGTCATCTCAGTTTTAGCAAGAGTATTGTTTGATTCGGGAGCATCGCATTCATTTGTCACCGAAGAATTTGCATGCACTAGTAAGATTCATCCAACCAACCTAAAGCATGTCATGATAGTTCAAATCCCCGGTTCAACAACCAAAGCTAGAAAAATTTGCAAAGCTGTACCTATCAGAATACATGGGATAGATTTTTATGCCAACCTAATTGTACTTGGAACCAAAGGATTGTAAGTAGTACTAGGTATGGACTGGATGTCAAGGCATAAAGGATTAATAGACTGTGCTAAGAAAGCCATCACCATGACCAGTAATTCTGGAGTCACAGTAGAGCATATCTCTGAAACCTTACCCCGACAATTCAAGTGCAACCAGAGTGTAGCCTTGCCCACCATAGACCAAGTCAGAGTAGTCTGTGAATACCCCGACGTATTCCCAGATGAATTGCCGGGTATGCCCCCGGATAGGGATATTGAGTTCATTATCGAACTAATCCTCGGAACCGGACCTATAGCCCAGAGACCCTATAGCATGAACCCCTCAGAGTTAGTGGAACTAAAGAAGCAGCTGAATGCTATGCTAGCCTAAGGTTTGATTCAACCAAGTGCATCGCCATGGAGATCACTAGTGTTATTCGTCGACAAGAAAGATGGAGGCAACAGTCTGTGCACAGATTACAGAAAGTTGAATGATGTCACCATCAAGAACAAGTACCCCTTGCCAAAGATAGAGGATCTATTTGATCAGTTGACTGGAGCTCAGGTATTCTCAAAGATTGATCTTAGGACTGGTTATCACCAACTTAAGATCCGTGCAACGGATATTCCAAAGACCGCCTTTACTACTCGCTATGGTTTATACGAGTATACGGTTATGTCTTTTGGATTAACCAATGCCCCTGCTTATTTCATGAATCTCATGAATAAGATCTTTATGAATTTCCTAGATAAGTTTGTAGTTGTGTTTATCGACGACATCCTTATCTACTCCAAGTCCGAAGAAGAACATGAGCAACATCTAAGAGTTATCCTAGAAACCTTGAGAGAGCATCAGTTATATGCCAAGTTCAGCAAATGTGAGTTTTGGCTGAAAGAGGTAGGATTCCTAGGACATATTGTGTCTACCGGAGGAGTCTCTGTTGATCCCGCCAAGATCAAAGATGTCGAAGAATGGGAAGCCCTAACCACTCAAACCCAAGTCCGTGCATTTCTCGGATTAGCGGGATTTTACCGCAAGTTCGTAGAAGGATTCTCAAGCATAGCCCGACCAATGACCCAATTGTTGAAGAAGGACAAGAAGTTTGAATGGACAGACAAATGTGAAGCCAGTTTCCAGGAGCTGAAGAGGAGATTGATATCACCCTCAATTTTGGTCATGCCAGACATCAAGAAGCCCTTTCATGTGTATTGTGACGCATCCAAGATTGGTCTAGGATGTGTATTTATGCAAGAAGGCAAAGTCATCGCTTATCTGTCTCGACAACTAAAGCAGCATGAGCAGAACTATCCAACCCATGATCTTGAGCTAGCAGCTGTGGTTCTAGCACTGAAGACATGGCGTCATTATTTGATGGGTAATCGCTGTGAGATTTACTCAGATCATAAGAGCTTGAAGTATATCTTCACTCAGAAGGAGCTGAATATGAGGCAAAGAAGATGGATAGAGTTAATCGAGGATTATGACCTTGACATTCACTACCACCCCGGCAAAGCGAATGTGGTAGCAGATGCTCTTAGCAGATTGCCGTGTAGGCTTAACACCATGATCAAGGAGAAGCAACCCAGTTTGTATGAAGAATTAGAGCAGTTCAGGATGGAATTAGTTAGCAAAGGATTCTTAGCTAGCATTGAACTTCAACCAACTTTGATTAGCCAAATCAACGAAGCCCAGAAGGGAACTGAAAGTATCGACATAATCAAACGTCGTATCGGTACAGGAAAGGTACCTGGATTCACCGAAGACGAAGAAGGGGTACTGTGGTACAAAGGACGTATCTGTGTTCCAGCATATTTGGAGCTGAAGGAAGTTATCATGAAGGAAGCTCATGATACTCTTTATTCTATCCACCCCAGAGAAACAAAGATGTATAAGGATTTGAAAGAGCAATTTTGGTGGCACAAGATGAAGAGAGAGAATGGAAGCTACATCGCAAAATGTGGCATCTGTCAAAGAGTCAAAGCAGAGCACCAGAGACCGGCAGGACTGTTGCAACTATTACAGATTCCGGAATGGAAGTGGGATTCCGTCGGAATGGACTTTATCACCGGTTTACCTACTTCTAGTAGGGGAAATGACTCAATCTGGGTCATAGTTGATAGACTGTCCAAGGTCGCCCACTTTATACCTGTCAAGACAACTTACCAGAGTGCAAAGTTAGCAGAGCTATACATTGCTAGGATTGTTAGTCTGCATGGAACCCCCAAGACCATAGTATCAGATCGAGGAACCCAGTTTACCTCAAGATTTTGGCAGAAAGTCCAAGAAGGATTAGGAATCAAGTTGAACTTCAGCACAACATATCATCCGCAAACAGATGGATAGACTGAGAGAGTCAACCAGATTCTAGAGGATATGCTTAGAGCTTGTGTATTGGAATACGGATCAAAATGGGAAGACTGCATGCCTTTCGCAGAATTCTCATACAACAACAGTTATCAAGCTAGTTTGCAGATGGCACCATTTGAATTCCTATACGGAAGAAAGTGTCGTACCCCTTTGAATTGGTCGCAAGTAGGAGAGAGTCAGATCTTCAGACCCGACATTCTCCGAGAAGCAGAAGAGAAAGTTCACAAAATCTGTGAGCACCTCAAGACCGCCCAATCAAGACAGAAGAGTTATGCTGACAAGAGAAGGAGAGACTTGACTTTCAATGTCGGAGATTTTGTATATCTCAAGGTTTCACCATTGAAGGGAACTCAACGCTTTAGTCTGAAAGGAAAGTTAGCCCCCAGATATATCGGGCCCTTCAAAATTCTGAACTGTCGAGGAGAAGTATCGTATCAGCTAGAACTGCCTAAAGAGATGTCAGCCATCCACAACGTGTTCCATATCTCGTTACTTCGCAAATGTTTGGAAGTGCCCGAGAAGACTGAAGTTTTCAAGAACATCGATCACAGAGCTGTGGAAATCAACAATGACCTGACCTATAGAGAAGTACACATCCGTATCTTAGAAGAAGCCTACAGAACCACCAGGACCAGGAGTATCAAGTTTCTCAAGATTCAGTGGAGCAACCATACCAAAGAGGAAGCTACTTGGGAGCGAGAAGATTACATTAGGATAGAGTTCCCGGATCTCTTCAGTTCCTAGTTTTCCTTGTAAATCTTGGGACGAGATTTTGTTTAAGGGGGAAGGTTTGTAACATCCCAAAACTTCAATCCAAGATTATCAAGATCAAATCAACCAAAAATGGGGTTAACAAAAACTTTTCCAAATTTAAAATGAAAGCATTTATATATGTGTGCATTTAAAATAGGAGTTGTTTGAATTGCCATGATTGAGTGATCCAATGCTTGTAAAATGTTTCCTAGGTGATTTAAAGATCATGTACATCATTCCCAAACTTTTCCTAAAGAAAATCAAATCAAAAAGAATTAAAAAGGAGGAATGGTCATTTTGGCCATTTTAATCCACTACACTACTTTGAGTGTTCCCAGCACTCATTTCTTAACAGAAACAATTCTTGATCCTTGTACCCCTTGCTAGTACACATAATGAGGTACCAAGGCCCACCTTTGGATCTGCTAAAAACACTCTTTTAATAATTTAAAATGACAGTTTAAAATTGAATCTAATGCATATGCATAGATCACCCCTATTTCAAAACCCATCTATTTGAGCTCCACTTTCAAAACCCTTGCAACCAGAGGCTACCTAGCAGTAGTGGAGATCACTCAAAAATTTTGAAACCAAATTTCAAAACTTTATTTCTTGCGGCCATTTCCACAAACACTTGGCAGGCAAGAATCTAACTCTAATCCTAGCTCACTGTTTACTACAGAGTTTTGCCCCCATTTGATCCCCATTTACTCCCTCTGTCTCCAAATGATCTAACCAAAGCCTAAACACCTATCCCCTACACACCTAGCAATAATGCCATGCCAACTCGAGCACCTAGTCGCCAGCCCAACTTGCCACCACCGCAGCAGACCGCCCCTCTCTCTCCCTCCATGTCTAGGAGGTAGATCACACCTCACCGCCACCTCCTGTCCCCTGCTCGAGCCCAGCCCTGCAGTGGACCACCGAGGATAGCCCGCGCCCAGTGCCACCGCACCATGCCGGTGCCGCCCCCAGAGCGCGCTCTGTCCCCGCTCGCCCAGACAGTCCCTTGGCCGCAGCCCGCGCCCACCGCTCCGCCTCAACCTGGAGAACACCCCAGACATCCCCGTTGGCTGCCCAACGCCTCATAGCCACCGCTCGCCGTGGACACCGCCGCTTCTGCCACAGAGAGCGCCACCTCGCCCAGACCGCATGCCACTGCCCCTACGGCTGCTTTCAATGCCTAGAGCACCGCCAAGGAACCGCACGTCGATCGCCACCCGCAGCCATGCCTCTACCCCGCCGTAGCCATGCCGCCACCGTCGCCTGCCCATACTGCTCGGTCTCACCGTCGGGCCTATAAAAGGAGCCCTCCCCAGCCTCTTCTCTCCACACCATTCCACTCCCCTCACCGCTCTGAACCTCACCCACCTCTCGCTGGAGCAAGGCGAGCTCTGCCTCGAAGGAATTGGAGCCAGAGCAGCCGCGGTAGGAGGAGAAGGGCGCCACTGATTGCGACCACCCCAAGCTCCACCGCAACCGCGCCTCGCCTCGTCGTCGTCTTCCACTTCGTTTTCCTGCCTCGCCTCGCCATCGTCTTCCACTTTGTTTGCCTGCCTCGCCGACCCCGCTGGAGCCCTGGTATGTCCCCAGCAGACCCCCACCGTGCCGCTAGGGTTCGAGCTCGCCGGTGACCTGTTCGTCGTCGACGATGACCCTCAGCCGTAGATCTGCCTTCTAATCCTACGGCCCACAACGCGCGTACCGTTTCGCGTGTTAAGTGACGCTGACAAGCGAGACCCCCTGTCTGCTGAGCCCCGCGCCGCGGAGCACCACTGGGCTGGCCCAAGTCTTTTCCCGCGCTAGCCCAACCGTTCAAATCTGGATTTTTCTTTTTAGTTAAATCTAGTTTCTGCCCACTATTTCAAAATTCAATTCTGAGAGTTTGACAAATCGAAATTGCATGAAACTAATTTTTCCTGAAAGGTATTAAGATGATCTATCCTGGCCGGTTGGATTTAATTCAATTAGAGTTATAGATCTCTCCTAATAAAAATAAGAAGATAGAAGCATTTGCAACTTGCAACATTTTTATAAAATCAACCAAGTTAGCTTTTGAGTTGATTCCAACTCTCAAAAATCACATTTCATCATATCTATCTAAATATGTAATAATATTAAGGTTTACATGCAGTGACTTTGGACTAGTACCAAAATAATGCTATATAGGCATGTCTAGTCACTTTAAATCATTAAATAATGAACTTAAACCAAAGTAATGTTGATCCAACCTTTAAATCTCATTCCCACATGTTAGAATATGTGGCGAGGACATGTGCCACATGATCCCATATTTTAGGTGGTGAATATTAAATCTTAGTTATTTTTTCAATGAGTAGAAATTACTTTTCTAAAATAAAAAGAATGAAACTATGGAATTAAACTTGTGATGCTTGTGATGATAATAGATCATCAAATGTGTGTCCTAGAATGCTACTTAGCTTAGTTAAGTATTGTTTGGTGATTGTGCACTCCCTATGTATTTATAGACGATAGTACCGACCAAGCTTTTGAGGAGGAGGAGTTCTACCCAGAAGAAGAAGAAGAAAACTTCAACCACTGCACCAACCAAGGCAAGCTACTATTAGCAAGCTAGAACTATTTAAGTGCAAGACACCATTAACAATGCAAGTTAACACTTGCAAGTTTAGTGTTTAACAGGCTAGGATTAACTAGATGGTTTAGCTAAGATGCCTTAGGCATGCCTTGATCACACCCCTTTGACTATTAGTACTCCAAGTCTTAGTTACAAGATTTACTCCCTTAGTTTACACCAAGTTCTTTACTTGTTTTGAAGGTAGCATAAAAAGTATAAAACTTGACCTATTTTAGAACCCTTTAGATGTCATTCTATGGCATGAGATTGAACCAATCTTTTCCACCTTAGTGAACACTCTTAACTTAGTAGTTAGAGTAGATCAAAAACTTGAGTCACTTTAGATGGGAACACTTGGTGAAAATGAATTATGAAAACCTTGGAATGATGAGTCATTCTATTGAGATATTTTGACATGTGTTGTGAAACACAAATGGTTGATGATGATGAAAATGTTGAGGCATGAGCCTTAACCCTTTTTATAAAACTGATGGTTGGATTCGGATGCGATACCATTCCAAATTTACCGTACAACCACATTACATGAATTGGGTAAGGCTTAGCTGGAAATTTATATGCATTAGTATTAGTTCCCTCACGGGAGAGGTCTGAGCTGAGGCTACCTCTAAATGTTGTCCACCTATGTAGTGCCCAAGATGACTGATGGTCATGGTTGGGAGGCCATGCTCATAGGAGAGGTGCTTATACTAGGGTGTGTAAAGGGAAGGTTATGTTTGATTATCTGCATACTAAGTATGATGATTCAGGGTTATCCCTGACAGATGTATCGAATCTTGTCGTGAAAGTGTACCACCTCTGCAGAGTGTCAAACTATTCGAATAGCCGCGTCCGCGGTTATGGACAGTTGGAATGGCCATACTGTTTTGTTGTCAGATGTTTTCTAAATACTTTGTAATGAATGATGAATCTTGACTTGACCACGACAGGGTTGTGTTTATGACAATAGTTTCCCCAACTTAAGTGATTCTAGAGTTTTACCTTATCTTTCTTTGCTTCAGAACTCAGCTTAGGTTTCAAACTTAACTTTATAGTTAAGCATAGATTTAGCACTTTAACTTAGATTTATAATACTTGTTAGTGGTAGTTCGCGAGTACTTAAAGAGTACTCATGGCTTTTGTCCCTGGCTATTATCATGGCCAGACTATGAAGGGGACTATCAAGATGATGGCCAACAGGACGGCTATGATAACTAGGACTATCTGCCTTCGTCAGCATTGCCTGTGCCCCTAAAGATGGACCCCACCGCTACGCTTATCTTTTATTTCCGCTTCTTGTTGTATTAAGACTGGATCATGAGATCGTTATTTGTGTAAGACCTTATGTATGGTTTGTAATAGATGATGTACTTTGATATCCAATCCGTTATGTCTCGCAAAAATGGTAATCCTGGGATTCCGAGGTATGGCATAACGGGCATCTGGGATTAAAAATACGGGTGTTGACACCCGCGCCGCCTCTCGCCTCCCTAGAGTTCCACGGCCGCCAGGAAAGTTTCGCCGGGGACGACGACGACCAACCGTCGATGCGCACATGATCCGACGGCTGTCATCGCCTCGTACCCCTTCGCCGCCCCGCTTACACCGACAAATGGGCGCCGCCTGGGGTGTTTGAACCCCGCCTCTCCCGCGCGGCCTGAGGCACCGGTTGGGTTGGCCCAGTGGCGGTGGCCTGTTTCCCCTTCTGGTTTCGGCCCACGACACCTTTTCCTTTTTACCAATTTTTCCCAGATCTGAAACTAGCTGTTTGGTTTAAATCAAAATAAAAATGGAAACTGCTTCCAAATGCCTAGATCTAAAATTTCTAATGGCTATGAAGGTTTTCTTAATCATGCAGTCCCTCTATTTTTCCCAAAAGAACTTTCGTTCTTTTCTGATAATTAAAATACCCTAAGATGTCCTTTTCAATAAATAAATCTTTCAAGGAGTTTGGAAAATCCAAATTGGGTAAACCTAGTTGAATCTGATAGGTGTTGCATGTACCTACCATAGGACCTTGGTCTCGTGCCACGGTGAATAGTAGGTTCGCTTGAGCAAAAATAACAAAAGAAATTCATTTATGACTTTACGAAATTCCCTACATCAAACCATGAGTCCAATGGACCCAAGTCCAATTACCTTGGATGTGGTACACTAAGGCCTATCCAAATCCAGGAGCTCATGATTAATTTGAGCCTTGGATATCTTTCTGTGAATTAAACTATTCTGTGCACGGTTTATTCACCTCTAAATTCACTACAGTAGCTATACAGCTCCAAAAAGGGCGATTCAAATTTCTACAGAAAGGTATTCCAAATACATACACTGTGCCCCTGGAATCAAATTAAAATCTACTTTAGATTTAATCTGGTGAAAAAGTCAAGTTGTCTATAGAACTTCCTTTGGGAATTTCCTGAGGGCATTCTGTTAATTGTCTTGACCTGATTGCAACTCTCAGTGAACGAGTGCATCAAACCCTACTGAACCATCCAAGGAAATAAATTTTGGAGCTCCAGAACTTTTCTGGTGAATTATTTCCTAAAACTAGAGCCTTTAGCACTAGAATATTCATAAGTATTTCAAGGAAAGTGATAAAATAGTGAACCCACTTTTGTTGGTTTCATCTTATCAACACCAATCTGTTGGTATCATGTTTTTACAATGGTACCCTATAGAATATGGTCTTTCTCCAAAATTCTTAGGTAGTTTCCAGACTAGAATTCCTAAGGGATTTTCATCCCCTTCTCCAAGACCATTTCAACCTCCTAAAATCCAATCCTCTCTAAAATTACAGAACCTTAATTGGAGTTTATTCAATTATTTGCTTGCTGAATGGTAGTGGTGATTGTATGCCTTGTATTGATTGTGCCCTCTTGTTTGTTTGCATGTGTTCCCTATCGACGATAGTTGCGATTATATCAAAGAGCGGAAGGAGATGGTTTCTATTGGTTATTATGGTTTTCTAAGAAGAAGTCCAGGGACAATTATGCCATATTGCTGATCTCAGGCAAGCCACCTTCTTGCTCATAAGCCTTATCCTACTATTTTACTTATGCATGTTTTACTTATTGTTTTTTTGAAAACTGCATTGTTTTACTTTATGTTGATATATATATATATATAGCTAGAGGATGGGAACACCCCGGAAAAAGTTTTACCAAATGTTTTATGATAAAACCTTGGTGAGGTGGGACCTCCCAAGAGATGTTGAGAAAGAAAAGGTTTTGTTTTACAAAACGCTGGAGGAAATCCGGAGGAAGAAGGTTTACGAAAACGCACCTGGTTCTTTTATTTCCAGCTATAACAACTTAACCATGTGCAACCACATTACTCTGGTATGGGACAGGGCTGGATGTGAAGGTTGACTATTCTGGTATAAGCTGCCTTGTAACTACTACAGGGGATCTAGGATCCCTGGAAGGTGGGCCTTCTTCGATAAAGGTGGGACCTGGAGAAGGAACGAAGGGTCGGCAGGCCTCCAAGCGTTACTATGAGCCCCTCATTGAAAGCGCACACTCGAGAAGTGGAAAAAGCGCTCTGGTTGGTCCTCGCCCGACGTCCCGGTTTTGAGGGGATTAACACTCATAGGGTAGGCACTTATATTGGAGTGGGCATCCGGAGAGTCTTGATCGGTTACTCGACCCACGATCGGTGAAGATCAGGGTAGGGTACCCGGATGATGTGGTTAAGTTGTACAACCTCTACAAAGTGTAAATCTATTCGAATAGCCGTGTCCGCGGTTAAGGACGGGTTGGACAAACTTCTGTAGAGCGGTGCTGGTTTTGTTTCCAAAAAGGATTTATAAAAAGAAATGGTTTTCGAAATGTTTTGACCATGGGATGGTCAGAAAGGATCCCTGTTTTAACCATGGGATGGTCAGAAAGGGATGGAAGGAGTTTGGTAGGGGGACGACCGGGAGGAGGAAACAAATGGGTGACCCAGTCCTAATGTTTTCCAAAACTTTTCAAAACGGTTTCCAAACTGGTTTACAAAAGTTTTCAACAAAGATATGTAGATGCTATATCTACAAGAGAAACTAATTTAGAAAAGAACCCCTCTTGGATCCCTCCTACTGCCACAGCCATATTGCATACCTTCCTGTTATTTTATTATCTTAAGGTGGTTTGCGAGTACATTCAAAGTACTCACTGGCATTGTCCCTGGCTATTAACTTGGCCAGATCTCAAGAACAGGATGATGATGGCGACTTTGCGAGCTAGGACGTTCTCCCAGTTAGTTCCCGGTAGGTTAAGGAATGGCTCGGGCCCTACGCCTAATGAAGTTCCACTGTTGTTGATTAATGTAGCCATAATGGCATATACGGTATGTCATGTATTCGTATGTACTGGATGTTTACTATGATACTTGTCGGTTATGTGCCACGACTAAATGATCATGGGATCATGGTTGTATGCATAACAGGGATTCTCGGAGGATTAATCCTGGGGTAGACTTGATATCAGAGCCATCCTTACTGTAGTAGAACCTTTGTTAGCATGGTCGTAGACAGGAACCTTATTTTGAAAACCCTGGTTTTCGAAAACTAGTTTCTCAATGAGTTTCAAAAAGTTCTACTTCTTCTCTTACTCTAAGTAAATGCTTACGAAAATGGTTTCCTCTACCCCTCGTCCAAAGTTCAAACCTACGGATTTCAAATAACTAGGACCTAGAACCTGGTAAAGACGTGGAGGACGAGATGAAGACAAGCAACTACCAGCGAACACAAGGAGACTACAAATATCGCTCTACCAGCGGAATCCTCACAATCAGAAGACATCAAGTATTGCCCTACCAAGAAGCGTCCAAGATACGATGAAGGCACCATCAGCAAGATAGAGACGTCGACTCGAAGAAAGATGATATCTCGGGTCAATAGCCCTAAGAATAGGATTCCCTTACCTCGCGAGTAGTTAACTCCTTGGTCCCTGGCATTGACTGTGTTAGCTTGCCTAAGTGCATCCTATGTTGCTTGATGTGTGTTATCTGCCGAGGACATTGCGAGCCCCTCGCTCTGTTCGCCTTTTTGTATGTTCTAGTTTGCCCTGACCTCCCTAATATTGTGCCTCCAGGAGCAATAACCCACCTAATAAATTAGGAAACCCCTGTGTTAGATGTCGGTAGTGAGACCCCGACTAACCTCGAGAGTATATGAGAGGAAAAGCATCGCCAGAACCAAGAGTTCGACATCGTCAAGTCCGAATCAACTCGAAGACCTCACCTCAGCAAGACGGCATACCTCGTCAAACTCACCCCGCAAGACTCGTCACTAGCACCACACTCCCTTGTTCCCCAGTCTACTAGAGTAAGAATCCCGTTGAAGCCGGAAGTTAACCACCTAAGGATTCTCAATATCCACAAAGAATCACTCGATAAGTCAACTAAGACAAGAAGTGAAGACCAAACCACACTAACCTTTAGTGTATTAGAGCTCCTGACCGCCTCAGGAGACCAACTAATCTAGTCGATCCTACCCAATCTATCGGAATGATCCTGCCCAGAAGGCCAGAATACTTCAGTTCCCTGAAGACAAATGATTGGGAAGCATGAAGACAACGAGTCTACTCAGTCCTCGAGCAGAAACAAGGCCAAATGTTCAAGAGACGACAACCTCTCTAAAATAAGATGCCTCCACCCTGACGAAGCTCTACCAAGAAGAGTTGTAAACAGCTCAATTTCCTTGAACAAACTACCCTAAAGGCTTCGTTGGGAAACCAGCCCCGCAAAGGTTGATAAAATAAGACATCACTCGAAGACCCCAGCTCAAGATTCCAGGGAGATACAACCTTCAGCTAACATCCGGTCAGCACTCCCAGATAGAAGATATGCACCACTCCTGAAGCACCTTAGTGAAGCTCTAAGGTGGAAATATGGCGTCTTTCCACTCAATCTCCAGAAGACTGTCCACCGGAAGGTACCTCAGAAAAGATCCCCAGTTCCGACGTCTTTTCTCCAAGTAGCAACTCACGGTTCATCCGAGAAGAAACGAAATGAAGATTCTACACAGTCCCTCCGCTACTTCAGCTGAAGACCCACCCGAAGGACCACCGAACCACTAACCCCTAGGTCCTTAATGCTTAGAGGACGTCAGACTTCAATGACTCCACCAGGCTAAGTATGAACAATAGTAGAAGATAAGCCCCGTAGGCCATAGCTTCATGGATGCCTTCCGAAGACCTCGACTATAGGAAAAAGGTGGGCGATAATCTTCAGAAGCGCCACCCAGGGAAGTCAAGAAGGAAGAAATGCATTATCTTCAAGCTAACCTAGTCAAATCCTAAGGGGGAAAGATTGCGCCTTTCCCACCCAAAATAGAGTAAACCCTCGCCCGGAGCAACCTCAGGGGTCTCGACCCTAAAATCGTTAAATAGGATACGCTACGACCCTAAGGAAAAGTGGTGAATCCCTAGACAAAGGTACACCAGGCCATAGATTCTATCCTCCGACAAGTACTACGTGAAGTTCAGCATCGAGATAGTCTTCTAGTCTAAGCCCTCGAGATATAGAGTCCGGAAGGAAAAGGTCACCCCTCACAATCGGGACTAGACTCTACTCAACTCTCCATGCATCCCGGAAGACTGAAGCTCAACTTCATCGACAGAGTAGCCACCTTAAAAGTCGGAGTCAGTAAGATAGTACGCGTAAGACACCTAGTATCAACCCGACTCAAAATCCCCTAACCATACTATCCGGAATCTCGGGACGAGATTCTTTTAAGGGGGAAAGATCTGTAACATCCCAATTTCAGCAACCCTGATTAGTTGTCTAGAATGCAAAAATCAGGGGGAACAAAAACTTTTTCTTCTTGAGTGCTGAAGTGTTTGCTTGTTGTTTGGATATGCTTATGCATATGAATGTGTATTAGATGATATACTCCTTACCTCAACACTAGTTGTCAAAAAGCTATTTAACAAACCTATCCTAGCTCACTTAACATACTCTCCAATGTTCTGGCATTTAAAAACCTGAGCCAAGAAGCCTTTGCAAACCAACTATTTTAGTATCTTCTATTGATCAAACTATGGAGAGCTATATAACATTATCTCCTTATGTTTTCAAGACAGAACCCTCTACTACTCTCACCTCTAGATTTCACAAAACCTTTTTGTAAAACTTTTGAATTCTACTCTTGGTAGAGATACCAAGGACCTTACCTTGTTCAAACTCCAACCTATTTCAAAATACCCATCCTTACCTCAAGCTAAGCTTGGTGGTAGCCCCAGTAATAGTTGATTCGTTTGTAAGATGAATTGTCTTGATCTGCTGTTTGACTTGATTGCTTAGAATTAGTATGAGATACTATAGGAGCTCATCCCCTAGGATCAAGATACTTGAAATCACCACACCCTAAGCCAGAGTACCCTCTGGATCTAATCTCTATCCACCAGGTGATCATCTAAAACCCCTTAACCAGATCAATTCTGCGGTGATCCATTCTAGAAGCTTCAAAGTCAATGAAGCCCAATATCAAGCATGGATCCCTTCTACTCAATCTACTCTTCAATATAATCCATTTTATTATGCTTAGGTACTTTGCAAACCATCAAAATCATCTCCACCAACATTCTAGTCAAAAACCCTAAATCTGCCAATTTTGACTAAGTCTGGAAACTGTTTCAACATCACCTTTTTGAATGCCTCTATTTCTCAACCATTGTGCATTTTTGGTAATGCACTTGGACCATATTTTTAACCATCCTAAGGAATACCAAGGCCCACTCTTTCCCTTGGATAGATCATCCTCCTACCCACTTGTTCTTGATGGTTTTGCAGGCAAGAAAATAACTGTTCCCGCAAATGTAGTCAACATGCCTACTTTGGTATAAGCTCACACCACCATCCAACCTTCTATGGACCAAATCTTTGCATGATTGTGTTCTAATAATATAGGTCTATCATTTCCTACTTCACTTGATCCAATTGGATCCTTGAGCTGTTTACACCCACAAGGTTTTGAAGGCTAGATGATAATCTGCTTTGGCAGGCTTATTTTATTCAAAGTTTGAAAGCTTGTCTTCATGAGCTCAAGCAGGATCCAGCTCAAACCTGTAAACCATTGCGATCTAAATCACTTGGTCTATCTATCTATATATCGCATGTCCCAATGGGAGATTTGAACTCCAAGATACAACCATGTTTTGATGGTATGAAATTAATATCACCCTAGATCCTGAATCTAGAGTATTCCACCAAAATCTACTTGGATTCTCCAATACCATGGTTGCAAATGCTTGATACACCTGGTATACATCATCTACATTGATCATCAAGTTATCAACAATTATCCATATTTATTATGGACCAAAACTATTTAATTTCTTTAATAAACAAAATCCCCAAAACTCCTTCCCTAAAGGAAAGTTTGGTTTTTGCCAAAACACTTCCTCAACTTTTGGCTCATTTGAGACCCACATATCATACCCCATCTTCCCACTTCAAAAATTAATATTTTTGAAGAACTTTATTATTTCTTTTTGCCCATTTTCTTAAATGGCTGAATTGGAATAATAAATGTGTTAAATACTTTTAAGCCCCAATAAATCTTGGGAAAATTCCCCTAAGTGTGTATTCCCATTTCGGATCATCACACCTCAAAAAATCCACTTGTCCAATGTAAATTTATCAAATGATCTTCTGAAAACCACTTCTGCAGTTTTTGAATAAACTGATTTAAGTAGACTTTAAAGCTTTGGAAAAATCTCAAATAATTCCTAGAGGGGTATCTTGGGCCCCTCTATCTACCAGCATCTTTAGTTCTTCTTGGCTAAGCCAAGATTTGAGACTTCCATCATGATCATCTATATTGCCAATCATGTCTATTTTCCAAGATGTTGATCAATATCAAGTCAAACCCCTCAAGCCTTCCACAGAAAGCCTCCCCTACCCCAGCACACCCCTCTGGTCGAGCTGTAATGTAGCTAAGCTACTGTAGCAGCCCCTTCCCTTTGTCCTTTAGTGCTTGAAGGAAGGAGAGATGCACCCATTGGTCACACTTTCTCCTTACTTCTTGCAGCAGCCATGTCACCTCACCCCTCCTGTACACACGACCATAACCACCCCTCCACCGCCCACAGAAAACCCTCCCCTGGTTTGTACCTCTCCCTCTTGCTCTCATAAATCGAGGGCACTCTAGACCACTCCCTCTTTGGTTAAAAAGGCTAGAGACTCTCACCCCTGCCCCTGCTCCCTCATTTCGCCTCCACACTCTCCCCTACCTCTCCTCGAGCTCCAGATCTCGTCCCTCAGCTCTCCCTCTGCATGGAAGGAGAGGAAGCTCTCCTCTCGGCCTCCCTCGAGTAGTGTAGTTCCTGATCGACTCCGACCTCTCCTAACCCCTCCTTTACACCCCGAAGCTCTCCTCTAGATCCCCTGCAAACCCCCATCCAGCCTCCCTCTTTGCATGTCCGAGTCATTGGAGAAGAAGCCCCCTCGGGTTGGAGCTTGCATGCAAGCTTACAGGTCACCTCGACCTCCCCCACTCTCCTTCTATGCTTGCATGTATCTCTCCGGTCAGTATCCCTCTCACCCGACTTTCCTTTTTGGCTAGGTCCCCTCCCAGACGTTGCCGCGGAGGTGCTCGGGTACAGCCGACCTCGGCTCGATGTGGTATCCCTTAGATCCGCACCGAAGCGGGCGCTGCCGCCCCTCCCCAAGGTCGTCATGGCACGCCGCGTCACCCCAGCCTCCTCTCCGTCGCCAGAACGCCGCCAAGTGAGCTCCCCGTGCCGCCTCTCGCCTCCCTAGGGTTCCGCCGCCGCCAAGAAAGTTTCGCCGGGGACGAGACGACCAACCGTCCATGCGCACTTGATCTGACGGCTGTCATCGCCCTATACCCCTTCGCTGCCCCGCTGACGCCGACAGATAGGCCCCGCCAGGGGTGTTTGAACCCCGCCTCTCCCGCGCGGCCTGAGGCGCCGGTTGGGCCGGCCCAGCAGCGGTGGCTTGTTTCCCCTTCTGGTTTCGGCCCACGACACCTTTTCCTTTTTACCAATTTTTCCCAGATCTGAAACTACCTGTTTGGTTTAAATCAAAATAAAAATGGAAACTGCTTCCAAATGCCTAGATCTAAAATTCCTAATGGCTATGAAGGTTTTCTTAATCATGCAGTCTCTCTGTTTTTCCCAAAAGAACTTTGGTTCTTTTCTGATAATTAAAATACCCTCAGATGTCCTTTTCACTAAATAAATCTTTCAAGTAGTTTGGTAAATCCAAATTGGGTAAACCTAGTTGTATCTGATAGGTGTTGCATGTACCTACCATAGGACCTTGGTCTCATGCCAAGGTGAATAGTAGGTTAGCTTGAGAAAAAATAACAAAAGAAATTCATTTATGACTTTAGAAAATTGCCTACACCAAACCATGAGTCCAATTGACCCAAGTCCAATTAACCTGGATGTGGTACACTAAGGCCTATCCAAATCCAGGAGCTCATTATTTATTGAGCCTTGGATATCTTTCTGTGAATTAAACTATTATGTGCATGGTTTATTCACCTCTAAATTAACTACAGTAGCTATACAGCTCCAAAAGGGTGATTCCAATTTCTCCCGAAAGGTATTCCAAATACCTACAATGTGCCCCTAGAATCAAATTAAAAGCTACTGTAGATTTAATCTGGTGAAAAAGACGAATTGTCTACAGAACTTCCTTTGGGAATTTCCTGAGGGCATTCTGGTAATTGTCTTGACCTGATTCCAACTCTCAGTGAACGAGTGCATCAAATCCTACTGAACCATCAAAGGAAATAATTTTTGGAGCTCCAGAAACTTTTTGGTGAATTATGTCCTAAAACTAGAGCCTTTAGCACTAGAATATTCATAAGTATTTTAAGAAAAGTGATAAAATAGTGAACCCACTTTTGTTGGTTTCATCTTATCAATACCTATCTATTGGTATCATGTTTTTACAATGGTACCCTACAGAATATGGTCTTTCTCCAAAATCCATATCTTAGGTAGTTTCTAGACTAGAAATTCCTAAGGGATTTTCACCCCCTTCTCCAAGACCATTTCAACCTCCTAAAATCCAATCCTCTCTAAAACTACAGAACCTTAATTGGAGTTTATTCGATTGTTTGCTTGCTGAATGGTAGTGGTGATTGTATGCCTTGTATTGATTGTGCCCTCTTGTTTGTTTGCATGTGTTCCCTATCGACGATAGTTGCGATTATATCGGAGAGAAGAAGGAGATGGTTTCTATTGGTTATTATGGTTTTCTAAGAAGAAGTCCAGGGACAATTATGCCATATTGCTGATCTCAGGCAAGCCAACATTCTTGCTCATAAGCCTCGTCCTACTATTTTACTTATGCATGTTTTATGAAAACTGCATTGTTTTACTTTATGTTGATGTATATATATATATATGGTAGTGGTTTGGCTCCTCCAAACCATTACACTTTGGTATTACTAAATACAACCCCTTGGTGACACCTACTTGCACCTAGTAGAATAGATGGTATATATCACCATAACCCTTTGGAGACCCCGGATTTAGCCGAAGCAAAGCTAGAGGATGGGAAGACCCCGGAAAAAGTTTTACCAAATGTTTTATGATAAAACCTTGGTGAGGTGGGACCTCCCAAGGGATGTTGAGAAAGAAAAAGGTTTTGTTTTACAAAATGCTGGAGGAAAACCGGAGGAAGAAGGTTTACGAAAACGCACCTGGTTCTTTCCAGTCTAGCTATAACAACTTAATCCTGTACAACCACATTCCTCTGGTATGGAACAGGGCTGGATTTGAAGGTTGTCTATTCCGGTAGAAGCTGCCTCATAACTACTACAGGGGATCTAGGATCCCTGGAGGCTGGGCCTTCTCCGATAAAGGTGGGACCTGGAGAAGGAACGAAGGGTCGGCAGGCCTCCACGCGTTACTATGAGCCCCTCATTGAAAGCGCACACTCGAGAAGTGGAAGAAGCGCTCCGGTTGGTCCTCGCCTGACGTCCCGGTTTTGAGGGGATTAACACTCATAGGGTAGGCACTTATATTGGAGTGGGCATCTAGAGAGTCTTGATCGGTTACTCGACCCACGATTGGTGAAGATCAGGGTAGGGTACCCGGATGATGTGGGTAAAGTGTACAACCTCTGCAGAGTGTAAATCTATTCAAATAGCCGTGTTCGCTGTTAAGGACGGGTTGGACATACTTCTGTAGAGCGGTGCTGGTTTTGTTTTCAAAAAGGATTTGTGAAAATAAATGGTTTTCGAAATGTTTTGACCATGGGATGGTCAGAAAGGATCCCTGTTTTGACCATGGGATGGTCAGAAAGGGATGGAAGGAGTTTGGTCGGGGGACGACCGGGAGAAGGAAACAAATGGGTGACCCAGTCCTAATGTTCTCCAAAACTTTTCAAAATGGTTTCCAAAATGGTTTACAAAAGTTTTCAACAAAGATATGTAGATGCTATATCTACAAGAGAAACTAATTTAGAAAAGAACCCCTCTTGGAGCCCTCCTACTACCACAACCATATTGCATACCTTCCTGTTATTTTATTATCTTAAGGTGGTTTGTGAGTACATTCAAAGTACTCACTAGCATTGTCCCTGGCTATTAACTTGGTCAGATCTCAAGAAGAAGATGATGTTGGCGACTTTGCGAGCTAGGACGTTCTCCTAATCAGTTGCCGGTAGGTTAAGTAATGGCTCAGGCCCTACGCCTCATGAAGTTCCGCTATTGTTGATTAATGTAGCCATAATGGCATATAAGGTATGTCATGTATTCGTATGTACTGGATGTTTACTATGATACTTGTCGGTTATGTGCCACGACTAACTAATCATGGGATCGTGGTTGTATGCATAACAGGGATTCTCGGAGGATTAATCTGGGGGCCCCACAAAAACAACACATATGCAATGACTATAGCGTATACATGTGGTTTAGGAAAATAACACACATTCAATGACATCTAGTGCATCCATGTGGTTTATGAAAATAACACACATGGAATGACTCTAGTGGAGCCATGTGGTTTAGGAAAACAACACACAACTACTGGAACCATGTGGTTTATGAAAAGAACACACATGCAATGACATGTAGTGGATCCATGTGGTTTATGAAAAGAACACACATGGAATGACATCTGGTGGATCCATGTGGTTTAGGAAAAGAACACACATGCAATGACATATAGTGGATCAGTTTGGTTTAGGAAAAGAACACGTATGCAATGACTCTAGTGTATCCATTTTGTTTAGGAAAATAATACACATGTGATGACATCTAGTGCATCCATGTGGTTTATGAAAATAACACACATGGAATGAATCTAGTGGATCCATGTGGTTTAGGAAAAGAACACACAACATGACATCTAGTGGAACCATGTGGTTTGTGAAAACAACACACGTGCAATGACATCTAGTGGATCCATTTGGTTTATGAAAAGAACACACATGGAATGACTCTAGTGGATCAATGTGGTTTAGGAAAAGAACACACATGCAATGACATCTAGTGGATCCATGTGGTTTAGGTAAAGAACACACATGCAATGACATCTAGTGTATCCATGCGGTTTATGAAAAGAACAAACATGGAATGACTCTAGTGGATCCATGTTGTTTAGGAAAAGAACACACGTGCATGACATCTAGTGGAACCATGTGGTTTATGAAAAGAGCACACATGCAATGACATCTAGTGGATCCATGTGATTTATGTAAAGAACACACATGGAATGACTCTAGTGGATCCATGTGGTTTAGGAAAAGAACACACATTCAATGACATCTATTGGATCCATGTGATTTATGAAAAGAACATATATGCAATGATTTTAGTGGATTCATGTGGTTTAGAAAAAGAACACACATGCAATGACATCTAGTGGATCCGTGTAGTTTAGTAAAAGAACACACATCCAATGACTCTAGTAGATCCAGGTGGTTTAGGAAAATAACAAACATGCACTGACATCTAGTGGATCCATGTGGTTTGTGAAAAGAAAACACATGCAATTACATCTAGTGGATCCATGTAGTTTATGAAAAGAACAAACGTTGAATGAATCTAGTGGATCCATATGGTTTAGGAAAATAACAAACATACAATGACATCTAGTGGATCTTTGTGGTTTATGAAAGAACACACATGCAATGACATCTAGTGGATCCTTGTGGTTTATGAAAAGAACACACACGCAATGACATCTAGTGGATCCATGTGGTTTATGAAAACAACACACATGCAATGACATCTAGTTGATCCATGTGGTTTATGAAAAGAACACAGATGGATTGATTCTAGTGGATCCATGTGGTTTATGAAAAGAACACACATGCACGATATCTAGTGGAACCATGTGGTTTATGAAAAGAACACACATGCAATGACATCTAGTGGATCAATGTGGTTTATGAAAACAACACTCATGGAATGATTCTAGTGGATCCATAGGATTTAGGAAAAGAACACATATGCAATGACATCTAGTGGATCCATGTGGTTTAGGAAAAGAACACACATGCAATAACATATAGTGGATCCATGTGGTTTATGAAAAGAACACATATGCAGTGACATCTAGTGGATCCATGTGGTTTATGAAAAGAACACACATGTAATGACTCTAGTGGATCAATGTGGTTTAGGAAAAGATCACACATGCAATGACATCTAGTGGATCCATGTGGTTTAGGAAAAGAACACACATGCAATGACATCTAGTGTATCCATGCGGTTTATGAAAAGAACACGCATGGAATGACTCTAGTGGATCCATGTTGTTTAGGAAAAGAACACACGTGCATGACATCTAGTGGAACCATGTGGTTTATGAAAAGAGCACACATGCAATGACATCAAGTAGATCCATGTGATTTATGTAAAGAACACACATGGAATGACCTTAGTGGATCCATGTGGTTTAGGAAAAGAACACACATTCAATGGCATCTATTGGATCCATGTGATTTATGAAAACAACACATATGCAATGATTTTAGTGGATTCATGTGGTTTAGAAAAAGAACACACATGCAATGACATCTAGTGGATCCGTGTGGTTTAGTAAAAGAACACATATCCAATGACTCTAGTAGATCCAGGTGGTTTAGGAAAATAACACACATGCAATGACATCTAGTGGATCTATGTGGTTTGTGAAAAGAAAACACATGCAATGACATCTAGTGGATCCATGTTGTTTATGAAAAGAACACACGTTGAATGAATCTAGTGGATCCATATGGTTTAGGAAAATAACAAACATACAATGACATTTAGTGGATCTATGTGGTTTATGAAAGAACACACATGCAATGAAATCTAGTGGATCCTTGTGGTTTATGAAAAGAACACACACGCAATGACATCTAGTGGATCCATGTGGTTTATGAAAACAACACACATGCAATGACATCCAGTTGATACATGTGGTTTATGAAAAGAACACACATGGATTGATTCTAGTGGATCCATGTGGTTTATGAAAAGAACACACATGCACGACATCTACTGGAACCATGTGGTGTATGAAAAGAACACACATGCAATGACATCTAGTGGATCAATGTTGTTTATGAAAACAACAATCATGGAATGACTCTAGTGGATCCATATGGTTTAGGAAAAGAACACATATGTAATGACATCTAGTGGATCCATGTGGTTTAGGAAAAGAACACACATGCAATCACATATAGTGGATCCATGTGGTTTACGAAAAGAACACATATGCAATGACATCTAGTGGATCCATGTGGTTTATGAAAAGAACACACATGGAATGACTCTAGTGGATCCATGTGGTTTAGGAAAAGAACACATATGCAATGACATCTAGTGGATCCATTTGGTTTAGGAAAATAACACATATGCGATGACTCTAGTGTATCCATGTGGTTTAGGAAAACAACACACATGCAAAGACATCTAGTGCATCCATGTTTTTTATGAAAAGCACACAAATGGAATGACTCTAGTGGATTCATGTGGTTTAGGAAAAGAACTCATAGCATGCCATCTACTGGAACCATGTGGTTTATGAGAAGAACACACATACAATGACATCTAGTGGATCCATGTGGTTTATGAAAAGAACACACATGGAATGACTCTAGTGGATCCATGTGGTTTAGGAAAAATAACACACATGTAATGACATCTAGTGGATCCACGTGGTTTAGGAAAAGAACACACATGCAATGCCATCTGGTGGATCCATGTGGTTTAGGAAAAGAACACACATGCAATGAAATCTGTTGGATCCATGTGGTTTAGGAAAAGAACACACATGCAATGACATCTAGTGGATCCATTTGGTTTAGAAAAATAACACATATGCAATGACTGTAGTGTATCCATGTGGTTTAGGAAAAATAACACACATTCAATGACATCTAGTGCATCCATGTTGTTTATGAAAAGAACACACATGGAATGACTCTAGTGGATCCATGTGGTTTAAGAAAAGAAAACACATGCAATGACCTCTAGTGGATCCATGTGGTTTATGAAAAGAATACACATGTAATGACATCTAGTGGATCCATGTGGTTTATGAAAAGAATTGTTGGGGATATACTTTCCGGGTATCCTCACGGTTCCTCACTAACCAGGGTGGCCCACTTCGGGTTAGAGATTTGCTTCACGGGCGGCCCGGTCAGAGGGAGAGAAGACGGAGTCCAACCCGGCTACGGGAAGGCCCAGAAGACTTATCGACTTAGGCCCATAATGTTACTTGTAGTTCAAGATGTACTATGTAACCAACTCTTAGTTATAGCCGGATTGATCTCTCCTGTAAACCCTAGGCCGAATATCTATATAAGTCGTCCTAGGGAGAGCCTTTAGGGCATAACATAGTCTACAATCTCAACTCGCACGGGCGAAACCCTTGTAACCCATATTCCAGCTCTGCCGTATTACTGGATTGCTAGCAGGAGTAAACTTGTGTGCTCACCGTCCCGGCAGATTCGAACCTGGGTAAACTTGTGTGCTCACCGTCCCGGAATACCTCGGAAGAAAAACACATAGCGGAGACAGCAGTAGTCACTACTGTTTCCGGGTCTGGAGGACGTGGTGGAGGCCGCGGGCGTGGCCGTGGGACATCAAGGGTCCAAGGTAGAGGAGAACAACAACCAGGCAAAACCTACACTTGGGCCGACATCGCCAATAACCCATGTGTGCATCACTTGGATGCCAATGGGGGCTCGTACCACATCAACGCTGAATGTCGTTTTAACGACGACATCAAAAGAGATGATACCGCGGGCTACAAAGATAAGCGGAAGAAGGGAAAGAAAAATCCCGAAAAGGACAAAGAGACCAAGGAAGATTCCGACATGGAGGAAGCCGATGCTAGAAATATCAAGTCGGAAGGGAAGAAAACTTTTCCCACCAAGAAGGACACTTATGTCACCTTCCTCGGATCTCAACCAGCAAAGGTCAAGAAGGCAGTTCTCCACGAGCTCAACGCAACAATTCCGGCTGTCCCTCAATATCTGGACTGGTCGGAAGTGGCAATAACGTTTGACCGCGCTGATCACCCGCCTAAGCTACACAGGCGAGGAAAATACGCCTTAATCGTCAATCCAGTTATTGACGGTTATGGTTTCTCCAAGACCCTCATGGACGGTGGTAGAAGCATCAATATTCTCTATGTCGAAACGCTACGCCGGATGAAGATCTCGGAAACACAGCTGAACCATAGCTCTGTGATCTTTCACGGAGTTGTCCCAGGAAGACAAGCTAATTCCCTGGGAGAGTTCACTTTGGATGTTACTTTTGGAACACCAAACAATTATTGGACGGAGGCACTTTCCTTCGAAGTGGTCCCGTTCAAGATCGCATACCACGCTATATTCGGACGTCTGGCTTACTAGGCTTTTATGGCTCGTCCGTGTTACATTTACAATATGATGAAAATTCCAGGTCCCAACGGCGTGATCACCATCAGGGGAGACCCGAAGAAGGTGCGAGAGTGCGAGGATGGAAATGCCGCCTTTCCAAAGCCGTGCTGCACGCCCAGGAGTACCAGGAGATCAAGAAGAGCATAGATCCGTCCGAGATGCCCGCGACGAAGAAGGAGGTGACCAAGCCAAATCCGGAATTCAAGGCATCAGAAGAGACGAAGACGATGCCGTTGAAGGATGATGACCCCTCCAAGGTGACCCAGATAGGCGTAGGCCTAAGTAGCGCATAGGAAAGCGCGCTCGTCAAGTTCCTCCAAGCATATCAAGATATCTTTGCATGGCAGCCATCTGACATGACCGGAGTACCTAGGGAACTTGCCAAGCACTCTCTAAATGTAAACCCGAACGCTAAACCCGTCAAAAAGTCCTTACAACGGTTTGGTGATGAAAAGCGTAAGGCAATAGCTAAGGAACTAGCACAGCTCGAGTTAGCCAGATTCATAGAAGAGGTCATCCATACTGATTGGTCGGCCAACCCTGTAATGGTCCCTAAAAAGGACACCACTGATTTAAGGATGTGTGTTGATTATACTTCCTTGAACAAGGCTTGTCCAAAAGATCCGTTCGCTCTGCCTAGAATTGATCAAGTTATCGATTCTACGGCAGGCTCGGAACTCCTCTATTTTCTCGACGCATATTCCGGTTATCACCAAATCCGGATGAAGGAATCTGACAAAATCAAAACTTCATTCATAACCCCCTTCAGAACCTTCTGTTATGTTACGATGCCCTTTGGGCTGAAGAACGCAGGAGCTACGTACCAGCGCACGATGCAGCGTTGCCTCCATGATCAACTCGGGCGCAATGTAGATGCATACATGGATGATATCGTGGTCATGTCCAAAAAGAAGGAAACATTGATTTCCTACTTGGAGGAGACGTTTGCCAATTTACGAAAATACAACATCATGCTTAACCCGAAGAAATGCTTCTTTGGAATACCAGCCAGAAAATTGTTAGGTTTTATCGTGTCTCAAAGAGGTATTGAGGTGAACCGCAACAAGATCAAGGCTATTCTCAATATTTCCAGGCCAACTCGCCTAAAGGACGTACAAAGATTAACTGGCTGCATTGTTGCGGTCAGTCGATTTGTAAGCCGGCTTGGTGAAAGAGCCGCACCATTATACAAACTCCTGAAGAAGACCAAGGATTTTGTCTGGACTAACGAAGCTGAAGCTACACTACAAGACCTGAAGAAAGTACTCTCATCTGCTCCTATCCTTGCAACGCCGGAACCTCAGGAACCGATGTTGCTTTACATTGCTGCGACAAATAAGGTTGTCAGTATAGTTATGGTGGTAGAGAGACCAGAAGAAAATCAGGAGCACCTGGTGCAGCGTCCGACATACTTTGTCAGCAAGGTCCTGACAGAATCAAAACAACGTTATCTGCACTATATAAAGTTGGCTTACGGTTTTTTTCTAGCATCTCGTAAGTTACGACACTATTTTCAGGAGCATCCAACTACCGTGGTGAGCAAAGCTCCCATGAGAGATATAATCAACAATAGCAATGCCACAGGACGCGTCGCCAAATGGGGGATAGAGCTTGCAGCTTTTGATATTGAGTACAAACCCTAGACAGCAATCAAATCCCAGATCCTTATTGACTTTGTCGCTGATTGGACTGAAACCAAGGAGAACATTGTCATCCCTGAGTCGGAATATTGGACCCTCTTTTTTGACGGATCTAAGGCTCGGGGGGGCTCGGGGGCTGGCGTGGTTTATACGTGTTGCAGATCCACTTCACAGCGACAAACAACATTGCCGAGTATGGAGCACCGCTGCATGGAATCCGGATTGCTAAGGATATTGGCATCCGACGTTTGATGTGTTACGGAGATTCAGATCTTGTTGCTCAGCAAGTCTCGGATATTTGTAATGCAAATAAGCACATGGCAGCATATAAAGCTGTCGTGGATGATCTATCTAAATCGTTCGAAGGGTTTGAAGTTCAACACATCCCTCGAGCAGAAAACGAGGAAGCAGATGCACTATCTCGAATAGGCTCTGCACGGAAAGAGGTTCCGGATGGCGCATTTTTAGAGCTCCTCAAAGTTCCCTCGATAAAGGGAGTAGATGAGGAATATCCGGCCAAATCCGACTCGCCTTTAATAGCAGTTCTGGCTATAATTCCCAACTAGACTCAACCCTACCTCGATTACTTGGTAGATGGCAAATTACCCGAAGACAAGGTGCTGAGTCGGTAGATTATCCGACGAGCAAAAGCCTATACTATTGTTAGAGGTGAGCTCCATAAATGGAGTGTTTCTGGGGTTTTTCAGCGTTGTGTATCTCCGGAACAAGGAGTGGAAATCTTAAGAGAAATCCACGAAGGTGAGTGTGGTCACCACGCTGCAGCCAAATCTTTAGTGGAAAAAGCTTTTCGACATGGATTTTTCTGGCTTATAGCTCAAGAAGATGCCGAACGATTAGTCAAGACATGCAAAGGCTGCCAAAAGTACGCCAAGCAAGCTCATGTTCCGGCTGATCAGCTGCGAACAATACCTATAACATGGCCTTTTGCAGTCTAGGGGCTTGATATGGTAGGACCTTTTAAACGAGATCCAAGTGGATTTACTCACCTCTTAGTGATGGTGGATAAATTCACAAAATGGATCGAGGCTAAACCTGTCACTAGTTGTGATGGAGCAACAGCCAAAAGATTTGTCGAGGATGTTATAATCCGGTATGGTTATCCGCATAGCATTATCACGGACAATGGGAGTAATTTTTCCATGGGAGAGTTGGCTGAATTCTGCGACGAGCAAAATATCCGGCTTGACATTGCGTCAGTCTCACATCCACAGGCTAACGAACAAGTCGAAAGAGCAAATGGTTTAATTCTACAGGGCTTGAAACCAAGACTCGAAGCACCACGGGGACGTGCTGCGGGGGCTTGGGCAGAGGAACTACCCTCTGTAATTTGGAGTTTACGAACAACTCCGAACAGGTCAACAGGATATACACCTTTCTTCTTGGTCTATGGCGCAGAAGCAGTTCTTCCTTGTGATTTAATTCATACTTCTCCTAGAGTGGCCGCGTATATCGAGGAGGATGCCGAGATTTCTCGACAAAATGATCTCGACTTAATCGAAGAAGTTCGCGTTGTTGCTGAAATGAGATCTACAGCCTATCAACAGAAGTTACGCAAATATCATAGCCAGAGAGTCCGAACTAGATCTTTCAATAAAGGTGATTTGGTTCTCCGGCTTGTGCAACAAAGAAAGCACAAACTTTCCCCAGTATGGGAAGGGCCC
This sequence comes from Avena eriantha, assembly GCA_910589775.1. Lineage (NCBI taxonomy): Eukaryota > Viridiplantae > Streptophyta > Magnoliopsida > Poales > Poaceae > Avena > Avena eriantha. The sequence goes on from CAJUXJ010001193.1 coordinate 80,295, forward strand.
TTTTTAGTTAGTGGGGTATTGCACAATAGGTCGTACTACTTAACTGACATGAGGCCAGTCAAAGAAAGACCTGCTACTAAGAAGAGAAAGAGAGCTGGAGGCAGTACAAATCCGGATGAGTTAGATAGACCGTGGAATATTGCTCAGCTACGTACCTTTTATTCTTAGTTTATCCTTCTTTGTAATCATACATTTGTACATGTTCTGTGAGAAATAAAAGTTTTGGTTACCTCAAAGTTTTCCTGAGAAGTTTTTTACCATCTTATTTCGTAATGATCATGTCATAGTCGAAAATCCTAGAATGCTTGAAAGTACTTTATGCTCATGTTCGTTCTGGTTTAGATTTCTGATTCTAAAATTGCTACCTTCGGGTATAACTCTAAAGATGCTAGTCTTTACTTGGGTTATTTGTCTGATTGCTCGATGTGGGTATCTTTCGAGTAGTGAATTGTTGGTACTGGAAGCCGGCTTTGTTTCCGAGTTTAAACTGGTTTAGCAATTGAGCTCCGTTGCTCGGCAAAGTTTCCGGCTGAAGGTTTAGCCGGCTCACGAAAGGGACGAGGCGTAAAGCCAGATAAACGATAAGTAGAGGCGGAAAATTCTAAAGTGCTTATGAAAACATTTCAGGCACGCAAAAAAAAGTCTAAGACAAAAAGTGTTGAGTAGATAAAAAAAATTAGCACTAGCAAAAGTCATAGTACTTAATATTTACAAACACATCATGTTCTTTCATAGAATAATACATAAGTTTGTGGTCTATGATGCAGGAGGAGATGAAGGAGCTGCCGGCTAGTTGGTTACTCCGCCTTGATATCGTTCTGAGATGTCCGGATCCGAGGTGGTCCATTCATCGTCAGAAGCTTCTTCGGTCTCTTCTGGAGGAGGTGGCGGAGTATCCACGCGAGTGAAGAAGGGGACCTCGTAGCTGGTCAGGTCAGCTACGTGGCACCCATATCCGGCGCAGGAGTGCATGATGGCTTGAAGGTCTTGCTCCTGGTCGTCTTCGTCTACCTTGTAGTACCCTCTGGTCACTTGCCATATCTCCATGTTTCCATGGTGGCTCATGACCATGGTGAGAGTGTTCTACGCAGTAGTCCGCGCGTAGGACATGTTCCAGTCCCGAACGAGCTGCAGCATCTCCTTGCCTTCTCCCTCACCTGGAAGTCCTACATGCTTGGCATGTCCGGAATCTTGAGAGACTCGCCAATGTCCTCAAGGGACTGGCGGTAGTCATGAAGAAGGTCACTGACTTGGGTAAGCCGGTGAGTGCGGGGCTCGGACGAGGAGGAGTCCGTCAAGTTCAGAGGACCTATACACAAAATAAAGATAAGAAAAAACCAACATTGATGAAAGTCGAAGAAATGAAAGTCAGATAGATGGAACATACCAAGAATGACGTCGTCAATCTTGGCTTTCTCCTCCCGGAGACTCTGGAGTTCAGCCCGGAGTGCCTGGGAGATATCCTTCTCTCTGCCAACCTCATTCCTGAGGTCCGAGATAACTTTATCTTGAGCGGCAATCTTGCGATCGCGCTCTTCAGTGGCCATGGAGGAGGATTCCAGGACTTGAGCTATGCTCGTTTCGTGATCCGCCTTAAGCTTTTCCAGCTCTTGGCGAAGTCCTTTGTTCTCCACTACCAAGGTGTTGAGGTTCTCGGCCTCTTCAATCATAGCGATGGATTGTTTCACCAACGCTGAAAGTCAAAAAGAACAACAGTTCAGAAAAATTCAAACATTGAAAAAGCAAAATACAAGGTTTGAATCTCGAAATGTTTACCTTCGGCTTCATCCTTGGCTACCTTGAGCTCAGCATTTTTAATTCGGAGAGCTTTGATCTCTCTCCGCTTATCACAGACATTGGTTAATAATTCCTGGTTATAGGAACATACTTTCTGTAAGTCAGAATACCCAAAGTCAGAAAGATACTTAAGACTCGGGCTAATATTTTTTGCTAAATATCAGCATGAGCCTTGGGGGCTACACTAGTTCGTTCTTTGGCATCCTAATGAAAGCATAAATCCAGATTTCTATATCCTACTTCATGCTTGGGGGCTAGAGGATATGATATAACATAAGGTAAAAAAAAGAGTTGGAATTCCGACTTACATATTGCTCGCGGGTGAGTTTGTCTAACCCCGCATTCACTTCAGCTGCCACCTTCTCGGCGAGGGTAAGAGGAATTACTAGGGCTGTTGGAAGCTCGCCAGTCCTGATCCTCTCATCGCGAAGGCAGACTTGAGTGAGAAGGTCAGAGAACTTGACATCCTCTGCTTCTTGCGCTTCCTCTTCGGGGGATAGATGGCTTTTGTCTAGGACTTGCCTGGCCAGCTGCTGGATCTCCTCTGCAGATTTCTGGGATAGGCCAATCTTGGCTAGTCCGGGGTTGCTGAGGAGGTTGTCGGCGAAGACTTCAGCCGAGGGATCACTACCCGAAGAGGGTTCACCCTTATCTTGAGCTGACGCACCCACGGTGACGTCAGTGTGCGATCCAAGGATCACAGGCGCCGTTGGAGGAGCTGGATCTTCTGCAACAACCGGAGAAGGAGTAATCGCCGGTGTTGCAGAAGGTTGAGGGGCAGGAGTCGGAGGAGGCGTGGTAGGGAAGCTATGGTAAGCTTCGTCTGTCGCAGGGGCTTCGCAGGAATCCCTTTCCCCTTACCCTTGATGAGAGGCTTTGCTCTGAGGATGTAGTAAAGTCGCAAACATTACATCTCAGAAAGAAATTCGAGAAAGATACAAAGGCGGAAATTGTGAATGAAAGTTACCTCTTCACAACGGGCACTTTCTTTGTGCCAATAGCCACTGTCGGAGCTTTACGCTTCTTGGGCGCAATATCCGGCAATGGGACCACTTCAGTCTCCTGAGAAAACTCAGGAGGATATCCTTCGAGTGGAACAAGCTCCGACTCGAGGAGATCAGTAAGCTGAAAACAAGAAAACATATCAGCATTGCAGTATATAACTTAAAGATTGAAACACGTAAAAGGTGTACTGATGGAAGCTTACTGCTACCACGGGATTGTCCGCCGTGTGCATATCCAGAGAAACCTCCGAAATTTTCCTCTCGACCCGCTCCTTGATCTGGCTTATGTAACCTTGGGCGGTGTAGGCTTTGGGGCTGATGCAGAGAGAGTCTTTTTTGGAAGACATGATGGAGTGCATCAGTCTATCCCCGTGGTACTGAAGTGGCTGGATCCGACATGAGACCCAGCACTGGACCAAGTCGGATCCCTTCAGACCCTTGTGCTTGATCAAATACTCAATCCGCCTCTTAGCGAGGATCAGATCGTCGGTGAGAGCCGGAGCAGCCTCGTCCCAGGAAGGCTGGGCTGTGGCGGCTCCGTCGACAAAAGCCGGCAAAGCAGTAGCTTTGCCGGGAGCCGGCATATCCCTATGGTAGAAAAAAGTGGCTGGCCATTGTTTGACCGAGTCACTGGCAGAAATTTTGGGATATGCCCGGTCTCGTCTAACAGAACAACTAATGGTACCGGTGATATAAGGAACACCGGCAGTAATGAAATTTCTCCGGACATGGAAATAGTACCTGAATAGAAGCAAACTCGGCCTAATGCCGAGAAAGCCCTCGCAAAGTGCAGCATATGCGCTCATTTCTAGAAGAGAATTGGGAGGAAGATTGTGGAGTTGAACTCCATAGTGGTCAATCACCTCGGAGAAGAACTCCGAGGGAGGAAAGGACAAAGCTCGGTCCATATGGGAGACGAAGTGGACGCGCTCACCCTCGCGTGGATTGGGGACGGTTTCGCCGAAGCCGGTCCGCCAGTCGTCGGCGGCGAGAAGCCCCTCCTTCTCCATGTTTTTGAGGCCGTCTTCGTCAAGGGCGTAGGGGATCCAGATTCCCCCAAAGCTCTCCTTCTCCGCAGCTGCTTCCACCGGCGCTGCCGCCGCCGCTGCCAAAGAGGAAGAAGAGGATGAAGCCCTTTTTTCTCCGATGGAAAAGGTGACCTTAAAGTGGCGGCTCTAGGAGCTCTGTGGAAGGAGGACGAGGAGGCGCTGGGCGTGTGGGAAGATTGGGAAGGAAGGAACGGCAAAGGACTGGTGGGGATGAGAAGAAGAAATCTAAACCTCTTATATCCAGCTACCTGCGCCAAGATTCGTGTAAACGCTATAGTGTAACCGCCACGCGTCGGGGAAAGAACTGGGAAGGGCCCGCGCGATGATTGCATCGCCTCGATCTCCACACACGCATTGAAACGGCGCCTCGGTTCCGCGAACCGCGGACCCACCAACGGTGGTGCTAACGAAACGTCTGTCAGATGACGTGACTTGACCATGCTTGTGTCAGGTGGCGTTAGAGACCAAGTTCCGGCTTAGTTTAAAAGCGATCTAGAAAATCCGAGTAACCAATTGCAAGGTCCAACTTACTTGTAAGACCCAGATCGTATTTTTTGTTGTGAAGTTTTAGGAACCCTTCAAGATTCTGCAAGCCGAAGATCAGGCTAGACGATGATAAAATCCGACTTTGGATCTTGGAGGCCTCCGGGGGTTACTGTTGGGGATATACTTTCCGGGTATCCTCACAGTTCCTCACTGACTAGGGTGGCCCACTTTGGGTTAGAGCTTTGCTTCACGGGCGGCCCAGTTAGAGAGAGAAGACGGGGTCCAATCCGACTACGGGAAGGCCCAAAAGACTTACCGACTTAGGCCCATAAAGTTACTTGTAGTTCAAGATGTACTCTGTAACCAACTCTTAGTCGTAGCCGGATTGATCTCTCCTGTAAACCCTAGGCCGGATATCTATATAAGCCGTCCTAGGGAGAGCCTTTAGGGCAACACCAGATAACCTCAATAGTCTACAATCACACATCGCACAGGCGAAACCCTTGTAACCCATATTCCGGCTCTGCCGTATTACTGGATTGCTAGCAGGAGTAGGGTCCGTCCAAAGCCGGTGGATTCGAACCTGGGTAATCTTGTGTGCTCACCGTCCCGGAACACCGTACGTCTCACACCCCTCTCTCCCGCATGCCTCGAGGACCCCCTCATGGCATACTTGTCCTCAATCCGACAACAGTACGTCTCACACCCCTCTCTTCTGCACGCCTCGAGGACCCCCTCATGGCGTACTTATCCTCAATCCGACGACAGTTGGCGCCCACCATGGGCAAGTGAGCTTCGGATCTGCGTTCTGAGTGGAATCTGCAAGAATCGGAATCAGCGAGACCATCGCCATCAGTCGCATCCTCTACGACAGCGACGTCCCTCTCATCGTTCTCGACGAGACTTGGATTCCGGCTAGGGAGGCCATGACTGCATATACAATCATGTCTTTTGGCAAGATCGACGTTTACATCTGTTTCGCTGAACCTGCCCAAACCACCCCAGCGGTGATGTTAGAGGCAGAAGAATCTTCTTGGTCCCCTTTGTCCGCGGAGGCGGCAAAGTTCCGGATCTCAGAAAACCCTAATCCCACCCAGCCTGCACCAATTGCGGAGATAGTGGAGAAATCCGAGCCTGAAGAAGACCTCACGGTTCAAGTCGAATCTGGAGTGGATCTCCCTGGAGAAGCCGGATCCCAGATCGACCCACCCGTGGAAGTCGAAATCCAGGAGGAGCATATCAACGACACTGATTCCGGCTCTGACGATGCCGGGACAGACAGGCCTTTCCTCAGGTACACACTAAGACGTATGATACTACAAGGCGCTAGCGCAGATGCAATCCTCGAAACCATTAAAAGTTTCGATATGGCTGATCGCGAAAGCCGCAGGTACCTCAGGAAGCACGCATCGCACTTCGTCGGGTATGTCGGATCCGGATCCAGCTCTGCCGATGCTGGAGAAAACACCGACTCGGTGTTGGAGGCAATTGGAACAAACGCCGATGTTCCGGCATCCTCGGATGAATCTATGACGTCGGCAGATTTCCGAAAGTTCTCCGTGGAATATGAAGAGGAGTACAGCTCCAAAGCTGCAGAAGAAGGAGAAGCCATGGATGAAGGATCCGAGGAACACTCTCCCAAAGCGCAGGATGACATGGACGTCAGAGATAATCCCGAGGTCCAGATGTCTGAAAATACCGATCAGAGCTTGACTCCGAGAAACGGACCCAAAGCCGTCTTTGCTACCGGTGCTGCCAAGAAGGCAAAGAAGAAGAACAAGAAGAACAAGACCCCGGCAAAAGACCCCCTCACAGAGGAGGTAATCGCCGAGGAATACGAAGAAGACTCGGATGGAGCACTTATCCCAGACGAGCCGAAAAAGAAGCATCGGTGGATGGACACGTGATCACTGAAGGTGCGCATAAACTCATCGAGGCTGCTTTAACCACACCTATCCCTACAGTTGCAGAACTTACTGCGGATGAGCTGGACGAAAGGGCCGAGGCCCTAGAAGCGCGTCATCAACAACTCCTTGATGAAGTCAAAAACATCGAGGTGGAGAAGAAGCGCATGTCAAACAAGGAGTACATGTCCCGTCTACATCAGAAGACACGGAAGCGTCACATAGATGACAACCAATTCCCACGTATCTGTGCAGTCCTTTTCGGAGATGAGATGGGGAAGCCACGGAAGGATAGCAATGGAGATTGGGTATACCCAACACCAGTGCAAAATACCGTGGCAGCTCGTGAAATTCTATCAGCTAATCCAGGGCCAGAGGAGATACACTTGGGTATCAAGCTACTCAACAAGGGACTGGAGCAGCAGATGGTCGCCCTGTCCGGAAGTCAAAAACTGGTCTCGGATTCTGACCAATGTCGCACAGATCCGGCATGGGCTGACGTAAGATCCCATTACGTTCGGGCACAGTACCATCACCCCGAACGCAGGGAAGAGAATTATTCAAGAACCGGATCGTCGGGACAGCATCGCAAAGCTACACATAACTAGAGCAATGTCGCACCAGCAGCCAAGAAAGACGCGATCGTTGCACTGAATCCGAGGAATCCTCCCCGACGAGAATTCAACGATCAAAAGGGAGAAGATAAGGAGAAACGTCGGGAGGAGGATCGTCAGAGAATGCCACCTCCTAGACATGAGAGCCGTCTGACTGAACCTCACCATGGTGGGAACGACGGATGAAGGAACGACGGAAACCACGCTGGAACAAGCCGTCAGGGGGCTCGTCATAGTCAAGAACCTCCCCGGAACCGGAATAATGACGCTCCAAATGAAGGCCGGCGATCAGCCAGAAACTATCCAGCTTCACCACCCTCTCCGCCACACAGTTATCACAACGGCCCCCAAGGAGGTCAAGGAGGACGACAGGGCGGAGGAGGTGGTGGCAGAAGCCAAAGTGCGGCTCCAAGGCACCGCAACCACAGCCGACGTTCGGGACGATCTCTATCCCTGAACGACGCAAGGCACAGGATCAACTCCAACATAAAGGCTCGATGCTATGAAAACAATGACGTGTACGTGGGCCCAAAGTGCTTCGGACCACGCATCAGAGCTACAAAATTCCGGGAAGGATTTGCTATCTCAAGACATATCCAAGCCTACGATGGCATTGCTCGGCCAAACACCTGGTTACAGAATTTCTTCCAAGCTTGCTGCATCGCTAAAGGCGGAAACAACCTGGTCACAACCCGATATCTCCCACTTATGTTGCGGAAGACGGCACGATCATGGCTCAATGAACTTCCGGCAAACACCATCCACAACTGGTATGACTTGCAAAGTGCGTTCTTTCGGAATTTCGAAGGCACATATCGGAGGCCCTGTACGGTTGGATACCTACAGCATTGCACCAAGAAAGCCGGAGAAACTTGCCGGGATTATCTCGGATGATGGATCGACACAAAGAACTCCTGCGAAGGAGTAAACGATCAAACTGCGATTGAAGCTTTCATTGCAGGTCTCCCAATTGGTTTACTGCGCCATCGCTTGAAGTATGCAGATGCTGACGACGATGCAGAGGGATTACTCAATGTCCTGGTTCTTCCTCAGTCGGCAAAACAACCAAAGCAACAAGCTCAGAAGCGCAAAAATACCTCGGAAGAAAAACCCAACGCAGAGACAACAGTGGTCACTACTGTTTCCGGGTCTGGAGGACAAGGAGGACGTGGCGGAGGCCGCGAACATGGCCGTGGGACGTCAAGGGTCTAAGGCAGAGGAGAGCAACAACCAGGCAAAACCTAAACTTGGGCCGACATTGCCAATAACCCATGTGTGCATCACTTAGACGCCAATGGAGGTTCATCCCACACCATCACTGAATGTCGTTTTAATGAAGACATCAAGAGAGATGATACCGCGGGCTACAAAGCTAAGCAGAAGAAGGGAAAGAAAAACCCCGAAAAAGACAAGGAGACCAAGGAAGATTCCGACATGGAGGAAGCTGATGCTTCAAATCCCAAGTCGGAAGGGAAGAAGACTTTTCCCACCAAGAAGGACACTTACGTCACCTTCCTCGGATCTCAACCAGCAAAGGTCAAGAAAGCAGTCTCCATGAGCTCAATGCAACAGTTCCGGCTGTCCCTCAGTATCTGGACTGGTCGAAAGTGGCAATCACGGTTGACCGCGCTGATCATTCGCCTAAACTACACAGGCGAGGAAAATACGCCTTAATCGTCAATCCACTTATTAATGGTTATGGTTTCTCCAAAACCCTCATGGACGGTGGTAGCAACATCAATATTCTCTATGTCGAAACGCTACGCCGGATGAAGATCTTGGAAACACAGCTGAACCACAGCTCTGTGATCTTTCACGGAGTTGTCCGAGGAAGACAAGCTAATTCCCTGGGAGAGATCACTTTGGATGTTACTTTTGGAACTCCAAAGAATTATCGGACGGAGGCACTTTTCTTCGAAGTGGTCCCGTTCAAGAGCGCATACCACGCTATATTCAGATGTCCGGCTTCCTGGGCTTTTATGGCTCGTCCGTGTTACATTTACAATATGATGAAAATTCCAGGTCCCAACAGCGTGATCACCATCAGGGGAGACCCGAAGAAAGTGCGAGAGTGCGAGGATGGAAATGCCACCTTTGCCGAAGTCGTGCTGCATGCCCAGGAGTACCAGGAGATCAAGAAGAGCATAGATCCGTCCGAGATGCCCGCAATGAAGAAGGAGGTCACAAAGCCAAATCCGGAGTTCAAAGAATCAGAAGAGACGAAGACGGCACTGTTGAAGGATGATGACCCCTCTAAGGTGACCCAGATAGGCGTAGGCCTAAGTAGCGCATAGTAAAGCGTGCTCGTCAAGTTCCTCCAAGCAAATCAAGATATCTTCGCATGCAGCCATCTGACATGACCAGAGTACCTAGGGAACTTGCCGAGCACTCTAAATGTAAACCCAAACGCTAAACCCGTCAAACAGTCCTTATGATGGTTTTGCAATGAAAAGCGTAAGGCAATAGCTAAGGAACTAGCGTGGCTTGAGCTAGCCGGATTCACAGAAGAGGTCATCCATACTGATTGGTCGGCCAACCCTGTAATGGTCCCTAAAAAGGACACCACTGATTTAAGGATGTGTGTTGATTATACTGCCTTGAACAAGGCTTGTCCAAAAGATCCGTTCGCTCTGCCTAGAATTGATCAAGTTATCAATTCTACGGCAGGCTCGGAACTCCTCTGTTTTCTCGACGCATATTCTGGTTATCACCAAATCCGGATGAAGGAATCTGACAAAGTTAAGAAATCATTCATAACCCCCTTCGGAACCTTCTGTTATGTTACGATGCCCTTTGGGCTGAAGAATGCAGGAGCTACGTACCAGCGCACGATGCAGTGCTGCCTCCATGATCAACTCGGATGCAATGTACATGCATACGTGGATGATATCGCGGTCATGTCCAAAAAGAAGGAAACGTTGATTTCCGACTTGGAGGATACGTTCGCCAATCTACGAAAATACAACATCATGCTTAACCTGAATAAATGCTTCTTTGGAATACCAGCTGCAAAAAATTGTTAGGTTTCATCGTGTCTCAAAGAGGCATAGAGGTGAACCGCGACAAGGTCAAGGCTATTCTCAATATTTCCAGGCCAAGTAGCCTGAAGGACGTACAAAGATTAACTGGTTGCATTGCTGCGGTCAGTCGATTTGTAAGCCGGCTTGGTGAAAGAGCCGCACCATTATACAAACTCCTGAAGAAGACCAAGGATTTTGTTTGGACTGACGAAGCTGAAGCTGCACTACAAGACCTGAAGAAAGTACTCTCATCTGCTCCTCTCGTTGCAGCGCCGGAACCTCAGGAACCGTTGTTGCTCCACATTGCTGCGACAAATAAGGCTGTCAGTATTGTTATGGTAGTGGAGAGACTAGAGGAAAATCAGGAACACCTGGTGCAGCGTCCGACGTACTTTCTCAGCGAGGTCCTAATAGAATCAAAACAGCGTTATCCGCACTATCGAAAGTTGGCTTGCGGTGTTTTCTAGCATCTCGTAAGTTACGACACTATTTTCAGGAGCATCCAATTACCGTGATGGGCAAAGCTCCCATGAGAGATATAATCAACAATAGCGATGCCACAGGACGCGTCGCCCAATGGGGCATAGAGCTTGCAGCTTTTGATATTGAGTACAAACCCCGGACAGCAATCAAATCCTAGATCCTTGCTGGCTTTGTCGCTGATTGGACAGAGACCAAGGAGAACATGGTCCTCCCTGAGTCGGAATATTGGACCCTCTTTTTCGATGGGTCTAAGGCTCGAGGGGGATCGGGGGCTGGGGTGGTGCTATAATCACCCCAAGGAGATAAACTTTTATACGTGTTGCAGATCCACTTCACAGCGACAAACAACATTGCCGAGTATGAAGCACTGCTGCATGGAATCCGGATTGCGAAGGATATTGGCATCCGACGTTTGATGTGTTATGGAAATTTGGATCTTATTGCTCAACAAGTCTCAGGTATTTGTAATGCAAATAAGCACATGGCAGCATATAAAGCTGTCGTGGATGATTTATCTAAATCGTTCGAGTGGTTTGAAGTTCAGCACATTCCTTGATCAGAAATTGAGGAAGCAGATGCACTATCTCGAATAGGCTCTGCGTGGAAAGAGGTCCCAGATGGCGCTTTTTTAGAGCACCTCAAAGTTCCCTCGATAAAGGGAGTAGATGAGGAATATCCGACCAAATCCGACTCACCTTTGATAGCAGTTCTGGCTGTAATCCCCAGCTGGACTCAACCCTACCTCGATTATTTGGTAGATGGAAAATTACGCAAAGAAGAGGTATTGAGCCGACAAATTATCCGATGAGCAAAAGCCTATACTATTGTTAAAGGTGAGGTCCATAAACGGAGTGTTTCTGGGGGTTTTCAGCATTGTGTATCTCCGGAAGAAGGAGTGGAAATCTTAAGGGAAATCCACGAAGGCGAGTGTGGTCACGGTGCAGGCAAATCTTTAGTGGCAAAAGCTTTTCGACATGGATTTTTCTGGCTTACAGCTCAGGCAGATGCCGAACGATTAGTCAAGACATGCAAAGGCTGCCAAAAGTACGCCAAGCAAGCTCATGTTCCGGCTGATCAGCTGTGAACAATACCTATAACACGGCCCTTTGTGGTCTGGGGGCTTGATATGGTAGGACCTTTTAAACGAGCCACAAGTGGATTCACTCACCTCTTAGTGATGGTGGACAAATTCACAAAGTGGATCGAGGCTAAACGTGTCACTAGTTGTGATGGAGCAACAGCCAAAAGATTTGTCAAGGATGTTATAATCCGGTATGGTTATCCGCATAGTATTATCACGGACAACGGGAGTAACTTTTCCATAGGAGAATTGGCTGAATTCTGCGATGAGCAAAATATCCGGCGTGACATTGCGTCAGTCGAACAATCCACAGGCTAACGGACAAGTGGAAAGAGCAAATGGTTTAATTCTACAAGGCTTGAAACCAAGACCCAAAGCACCACTACGACGTGTTGCGGGGGCTTGGGCAGAGGAATGACCCTCTGTAATTTGGAGTTTACGAACAACTCCGAACAGGCCAACGGGATATACACCTTTCTTCTTGGTCTATGGCGCAGAAGCAGTTCTTCCTAGTGATTTAATTCATACTTCTAGAGTGGCCACGTATATCGAGGAGGATGCCGAGATTTCTCGACAAAATGATCTCGACTTAGTCGAAGAAGTTCGCGTCGTTGCTGAAATGAGATCTACAGCCTATCAACAGAAGTTACGCAAGTATCATAGCCAGAGAGTCCGAACTAGATCTTTCAATAAAGGTGATCTGGTTCTCCGGCTTGTGCAACAAAGAAAGCACAAACTTTCCCCATATGGGAAGGGCCCTTTTTAGTTAGTCGAGTATTGCACAATGGACTGCTTAACTAACATGAGGCCAGTCAAAGAAAGACCTGCTACTAAGAAGAGAAAGAGAGCTGGAGGCAGTACAAATCCGGATGAGTTAGACAGACCGTGGAATATTGCTCAGCTACGTCCCTTTTATTCTTAGTTTATCTTTGTTTGTAATCATACATATGTACATGTTCTGTGAGAAATAAAAGTTTTGGTTACCTCAAAGTTTTTTTGAGAAGTTTTTACCATCTTATTTCCTAATGATCATGTCGTAGTCGAAAATCCCAGAATGCTTGAAAGTACTTTATGCTCATGTTCGTTCTGGTTTGGATTTCCGATTCTAAAACTGCTACCTGCGGGTATAACTCTAAAAATTCTAGTCTTTAGTTGGGTTATTTGTCTGATTGCTGGATGCGGGTATTTTACGAGTAGTGAATTATTGGTACTGGAAGCCGGCTTTGTTTCCGAGTTTAAACTGGTTTAGCCATTGAGCTCTGTTGCTCGGCAAAGTTTCCGGCTGAATGTTTAGCTGGCTCACGAAAGGGACGAAGCGGAAAGCCAGATAAACGATAAGTAGAGACGAAAAATTTCAAGTGCTTATGTGAACATTTCAGGCACGCAAAAATTTCAAAAGCCAAAAATGCTGAATAGATAAAAAGCTTAGCACTAGCAAAATTCAATAGTACTTAATATTTACAAAACGCATCATGTCTTTCCAGAATAATACATAGTTTTCTGATCTATGATGCAGGAGGAGATGAATGAGCTGTCGGCTCGCTGGTTAATGCGCCTTGATATCGTTCCGAGATGTCAGGATCCGAGGTGGTCCGTTCATCGTCGGAAACTTCTTCGGTTTCTTCTAGAGGAGGTGGCGGAGTATCTACGTGGGTGAAGAAGGGGATCTCGTAGCTGGTTAGATCAGCTACGTGGCACCCATATCCGGCGCAAGAGTGCATGATGGCTTGAAGGTCTTGCTCCTGGCCGTCTTCAACTATCTTGCAGTACCCTCTGGTCGCTTGCCATATCTCCATGTTTCCATGGTGGCTCATGACCATGGTGAGAGTGTTCTGCGCAGCAGTCCGCGCGTAGGACATGTTCCAGTCCCGAACAAGCTGCGACATCTCCTTGGCCTTGTCCCGCACCTGAAAATCCGACATGCTTGGCATGTCCGGAATCCTGAGAGACTCGCCAATGTCTTCAAAAGACTAGAGGAAGTCATGCAGAAGATCACCGACTTGAGTAAGCCGGTGGGTGCGGGGGTCGGAGGAGGAAGAGTCCGTCAAGTTCAGAGGACCTATACACAAAATAAGTTAAGAAAAATCCGACATTGATGAAAGTTGAAGAAATGATAAGTCAGACAAATGGAACATACCAAGAATGACGTTGTCAATCTTGGTCTTCTCCTCCCGGAGACTCTGGAGTTCAGCTCGGAGCGCTTCGGAGATATCCTTCTCTCTGCCAAGCTCATTCTTGAGGTCCGAGATAATTTTATCTGAGCAACGATCTTGCGATCACGCTCTTCAATGGCCATGGAGGAGGATTCCAGGACTTGAGCTATGCTCCCTTCATGATCCGCCTTGAGCTTATCCAGCTCTTGGCGAAGTCCCTTGTTCTCCACCACTAGGGTCTTGAGGTTCTCGGCCTCTTCAATCATAGCGATGGATTGTTTCACCAACGCTGTAAGTAAAAAAGAACAACAGTTCAGGAAAATTCGACATTGAAAAAGAAAAAGACAAGGTTTCAATCTCGAAATGTTTACCTTTGGCTTCATCCTTGGCTACCTTGAGCTTAGCATTTTTAAGCCGGAGAGCTTTGATCTCTCTCCGCTTATCACAGTCATTGGATAATAATTCCTGGTTATAGGAACATACTTTCTGTAAGTCAGAATACCCAAAGTCAGAAAGCTACTTAAGACTCGGGCTAATATTTTTTGCTAAATATCAGCACGAGCCTTGGGGGCTACACTAGTTCGTTCTTTGGCATCCTAATGAAGCATAAACTCGGATTCTATATCCTACTTCACGCTTGGGGGCTAGAGGATATGATATAACATAATGTAAAAGCAAGAGTTGGAATTCCGACTTCCATATTGCTCGCGGGTGAGTTTGTCTAAACTCGCGTTCACTTCAGCTGCCACCTTCTCGGCGAGGGTAAGAGGGATTACTGGGGCTGTTGGAAGCTCGCCAGTCCTGATCCTCTCGTCGCGAAGGCGGACTTGAGCGAGGAGGTCAGAGAACTTGACGTCCTCTGCTTCTTGCGCTTCCTCCTCGGGGGATAGATGGCTTTTGTCTAGGACTTGCCTAGCCAGCCGCTGGATTTCCTCTGCAGATTTCCGGGATAGGCCAAACTTGGCAAGTCCCGGATTGCTGAGGAGGTTTCGGCAAAGACTTCAGCCGAGGGATCATTACCCGAAGAGGGTTCACCCTTATCTTGAGCTGACGCACCCACGGTGACGTCAGTCTGCGACCCAAGGATCACAGGCTCCGTTGAAGGAGCCGGATCTTCTGCGACCACCGGAGAAGGAATGATCGCCGGAGTTGCAGAAGGTTGAGGGGCAGGAGTTGGAGGAGCCACGGCAGGAGAAGCTATGGTGAGCTTCGTCTGTCGTAGGGGCTTCGCAGGAATCCCTTTCCCCTTACCCTTGATGAGAGGGTTTGCTGTGAGAATGTAGTAAAGTCGGAAATATTACATCTCAGAAAGAAATTTGAGAAAGGTACAAAGTCAGAAATATTACATCTCCTCTTCACAACGGGCACTTCCTTTGTGCCAACAGCCACTGTCGGAGCTTTGCGCCTCTTGAGCGCAAGGTCCGGCAATGGGACCACTTCAGTCTCCTGAGAAGACTCAGGAGGATATCCTTCGAGTGGAGCAAGCTCCGACTCGGGGAGGTCAGCAAGCTGAAAACAAGAAAGCATATCAGCACTGTAGTATATAACTTAGAGATTGGAACACATAAAAGGTGTATTGATGGAAGCTTACCGGCACCACGGGGTTTTCCGCTATGTACATATCCAGAGAAATCTCCGGAATCCTCCTCTCGATCCGCTCCTTGATCAGCCACTTGATCTGGCTGATGTAGCCTTGAGTGGTGTAGGATTTGGGGTTGATGTGGAGGGAGTCTTTTTTGGAAGACATGATGGAGTGCATCAGTCTATCCCCGTGGTACTGAAGTGGCTGGATCCGACGTGAGACCCAGCACTGGACCAAGTCGGATCCCTTCAGACCCATGTGTTTGATCAGATATTCGATCCGCCTCTTAGCGAGGATCAGATCGTCTGTGAGAGCCGGAGCAGCCTCGTCCCAGGAAGGCTGGGCCGTGGCGGCTCCTTCAACAAAAGCTGGCAAAGCAGTAGCTTTGCCATGTGCTGGAATATCCCTATGATAGAAAAAAGAGGCTGGCCATTGCTTGACCAAGTCACTGGCTGAAATTTTGGGATAAGCCCGGTCGCGTCTAAGTGAAAAGCTAATAGTGCCGGTGATGTAAGGAACACCGGCAGTGATGGAATTTCTCCAGACATGAAAATAATACCAGAAGAGAAGCAAACCCGGCCTAATGCCGAGAAAGCCCTCGCAAAGCGCAGCATATGCGCTCATTTCTAGAAGAGAATTGGGAGGAAGATTGTGGAGTTGAACTCCATAGTGATCTATCACCTCGGCGAAGAACTCCGAGGGAGGAAAAGACAGACCTCGGTCTAGATGGGTGCCGAAGTGGACACGCTCACCCTCGCACGGGTTGGGGACGGTTTCGCCAGGCCGGTCTGCCAGTAGCCGGCGGTGAGAAGCCCCTCCTTCTCCACGTTCTTGAGGCCGTCCTCGTCAAGGGCGCAAGGGATCCAGATTCCCCGAAAGCTTTCCTTCTCCGCTGCTGCTTCCACCGTCGCCGCCGCCGCTGCTGCCGCCAAACCGGAGGAAGAAGACGATGAAGCCATTTCTCTGATGAGAAGATGACCTAAAAGTGGCGGCGCTGGGAGTTTCTGTGGGGGGAAGGACGAGAGAGCTCTGAGCGGGTAGGAGGATTGGGAAGAAAGGAAACGGCAAAGACTGGTGGAAAGGAGAAGGAGAAATCCAAACCCCTTATATCCACCTAACTGCGCCAAGATTCGTGCAAATGCTACAGTGTAACCGCCACGCGTCGTGGAAAGAACTGGGAAGGACCCACGCGATGATTGCATCTCCTCGATCTCCACGCTCGCATTGAAACGGCGCCTGGGTTCCATGCACCACGGACCCACCAACGGTCGTGCTGACGGCACGCCTGTCAGATGACGTGACTTGACCATGCTTGTGTCAGGTGGCGTAGAAACCAAGTTCCGGCTTAGTTTAAAATCGAGCTGGAAAATCCGAGTAACTAATTGATAGGTCCGACTTATTTTTAAGTCCCGGATCGTATTTTTTGTAAAGTTTCAGGAACCCTTCAAGATTCTGCAATCCGAAGATCAAGCTAGACGATGATAAATCCGACTTTGGATCTTGGAGGCCTCCGGGGGCTGCTGTTGGGGATATACTTTCCGGGTATCCTCATGGTTCCTCACTGACCAGGGTGGCCCACTTCGGGTTAGAGCTTTGCTTCATGGGCGGCCCAGTCAGAGAGAGAGAGAAGATGGAGTCCAATCCAGCTACGGGAAGGCCCAGAAGACTTACTGACTTAGGCCCATAATGTTACTTGTAGTTCAAGATGTACTCTATAACCAACTCTTAGTCGTAGCCGGATCGATCTCTCCTATAAACCCTAGGCCGGATATCTATATAAGCCGTCCTAGGGAGAGCCTTTAGGGCATAATATAGTCTACAATCTCAACTCGCATAGGCGAAACCCTTGTAACCCATATTATGGCTCTGCCGTATTACTGGATTACTAGCAGGAGTAGGATTCATCCAAAGCCGGCGGATTCGAACCTGGGTAAACTTGTGTGTTCACCATCCCGGAATACCGTACGTCTCACACCCCTCTCTTCCGCACACCTCGAGGACCCCCTCATGGCGTACTTGTCCTCAATCCGACAACAAGAACACAAATGTAATGACATCTGGTGGATCCATGTGGTTTAGGAAAAGAACACACATGCAATGGCATCTAGTGTATCCATGTGGTTTATGAAAAGAACACATATGCAATGAATCTAGTGGATCCATGTGGTTTAGAAAAAGAACAAACATGCAATGACATCCAGTGGATCATTGTGGTTTAGTAAAAGAACACACATGCAATGACTCTAGTAGGTCCAGGTGGTTTAGGAAAATAACACACATGCAATAACATCCAGTGGATCCATGTGGTTTGTGAAAAGAACACACATGCAATGACATCTAGTGGATCCATGTGGTTTCTGAAAAGAACACACGTTGAATGAATCTAGTGGATCCATATCATTTAGGAAAAGAACAAACATACAATGACATCTAGTGGATCTACCTGGTTTACGAAAGAACACAGATGCAATGACATCTAGTGGATCCATGTGGTTTATGAAAAGAACACGGATGCAATGATATCTAGTGGATCCATGTGGTTTATGAAAAGAACACACATGCAATGACATCTAGTGGATCCATTTGGTTTAGAAAAATAACACATATGCAATGACTGTAATGTATCCATGTGGTTTAGGAAAAATAACACACATTCAATGACATCTAGTGCGTCCATGTTGTTTATGAAAAGAACACACATGGAATGACTCTAGTTGATCCGTGTGATTTAGGAAAAGAACACACATGCAATGACATCTAGTGGATCCATGTGGTTTATGAAAAGAATACAGATACAATGACATCTAGTGGATCCATATGGTTTATGAAAAGAACACACATGTAATGACATCTGGTGGATCCATGTGGTTTAGTAAAAGAACGCACATGCAATGGTATCTAGTGGATCCATGTGGTTTATGAAAAGAACACATATGCAATGGCATCTAGTGGATCCATGTGGTTTATGAAAAGAACACACATGGAATGACTCTAGTGGATCCATGTGGTTTAGGAAAAGAACACAGATGCAATTATATCTAGTGGATCCATTTGGTTTAGGAAAATAACACATATGCAATGACTCTAGTGTATCCATGTGGTTTAGGAAAACAACACACATGCAATGACATCTAGTGCATCCATGTTTTTTATGAAAAGAACACACATGGAATGACTCTAGTGGATCCATGTGGTTTAGGAAAAGAACACACATGGAATGACTCTAGTGGATCCATGTGGTTTTGTAAAAATAACACACATGTAATGACATCTAGTGGATCCATGTGGTTTAGGAAAAGCACACACATGCAATGCCATCTTGTGGATCCATGTGGTTTAGGAAAAGAACACACATGCAATGAAATCTGTTGGATCCATGTGGTTTAGGAAAAGAACACAAATGCAATGACATCTAGTGGATCCATTTGGTTTAGGAAAAGAACAAATTTGCAATGACTGTAGTGTATCCATGTGGTTTAGGAAAAATAACACACATTCAATGACATCTAGTGCATCCATGTTGTTTATGAAAAGAACACACATGGAATGACTCTAGTGGATCCATGTGGTTTAGGAAAAGAACACACATGCAATGACATCTAGTGGATCCATGTGGTTTATGAAAAGAATACACATGCAATGACATCTAATGGATCCATGTGGTTTATGAAAAGAACACACATGTAATGACATCTGGTGGATCCATGTTGTTTAGGAAAAGAACACACATGCAATGGCATCTAGTGGATCCATGTGGTTTGTGAAATGAACACATATGCAATGAATCTAGTGGATCCACGTGGTTTAGAAAAAGAACACACACGCAATGACATCTAGTGGATCCATGTGGTTTAGTAAAAGAACACACATGCAATGACTCTAGTAGGTCCAGGTGGATTAGGAAAATAACACACATGCAATGACATCTAGTGGATCCATGTGGTTTATGAAAAGAACACACATGGAATGACAATAGTGGATCCATGTGGTTTAGGAAAAGAGAACAGATGCAATGATATCTAGTGGATCCATTTGGTTTAGGAAAATAACACATATGCAATGACTCTAGTGTATCCATGTGGTTTATGAAAAGAACACGGATGCAATGACATCTAGTGGATCCATGTTTTTTATGAAAAGAACACACATGGAATGACATCTAGTGGATCCATTTGGTTTAGAAAAATAACACATATGCAATGACTGTAGTGTATCCATGTGGTTTAGGAAAAATAACACACATTCAATGACATCTAGTGCATCCATGTTGTTTATGAAAAGAACACACATGGAATGACTCTAGTGGATCCATGTGGTTTAGGAAAACAACACACATGCAATGACATCTAGTGGATCCATGTGGTTTATGAAAAGAATACACATGCAATGACATCTAATGGATCCATGTGGTTTATCAAAAGAACACACATGTAATGACATCTGGTGGATCCATGTGGTTTAGGAAAAGAACACACATGCAATGGCATCTAGTGGATCCATGTGGTTTGTGAAATGAACACATATGCAATGAATCTAGTGGATCCATGTGGTTTAGAAAAAGAACACACACGCAATGACATCTAGTGGATCCATGTGGTTTAGTAAAAGAACACACATGCAATGACTCTAGTAGGTCTAGGTGGATTAGGAAAATAACACACATGCAATGACATCTAGTGGATCCATGTGGTTTATGAAAAGAACACACATGGAATGACTCTAGTGGATCCATGTGGTTTAGGAAAAGAGAACAGATGCAATGATATCTAGTGGATCCATTTGGTTTAGGAAAATAACACATATGCAATGACTCTAGTGTATCCATGGGGTTTATGAAAAGAACACGGATGCAATGACATCTAGTGGATCCATGTTTTTTATGAAAAGAAGACACATGGAATGACATCTAGTGGATCCATTTGGTGTAGAAAAAAAACACATATGCAATGACTGTAGTGTATCCATGTGGTTCAGGAAAAATAACACACATTCAATGACATCTAGTGCATCCATGTTGTTTATGAAAAGAACACACGTGGAATGACTCTAGTGGATCCATGTGGTTTAGGAAAAGAACATACATGCAATGACATCTGGGGGATCCATGTGGTTTATGAAAAGAATAAACATGTAATGACATCTATTGGATCCATGTGCTTTATGAAAAGAACACACATGTAATGACATCTGGTGGATCCATGTGGTTTAGGAAAAGAACACACATGCAATGGCATATAGTGGATCCACGTGGTTTATGAAAATAACACATATGCAATGAATCTAGTGGATCGATGTGGTTTAGAAAAAGAACAAACATGCAATGACATCTAGTGGATCCGTGTGGTTTAGTAAAAGAACACACATACAATGACTCTAGTCGGTCTAGGTGGTTTAGAAAATAACACACATGCAATCACATCTAGTGGACCCATGTGGTTTGTGAAAAGAGCACACATGCAATGACATCTAGTGGATCCATGTGGTTTCTGAAAAGAACACACGTTGAATGAATCTAGTGGATCCATATCATTTAGGAAAAGAACAAACATACAATGACATCTATTGGATCTATCTAGTTTATGAAAGAACACAGATGAAATGACACCTAGTGGATCCATGTGGTTTATAAAAAGAACACGGATGCAATGACATCTAGTGGATCCATGTGATTTGTGAAAATAACGCACATGCAATGACATCTAGTGGATCCATTTGGTTTAGAAAAATAACACATATGCAATGACTGTAGTGTATCAAATGTGGTTTAGGAAAAATAACACACATTCAATGACATCTAGTGCATCCATGTTGTTTATGAAAAGAACACACATGGAATGAATATAGTGGATCCATGTGGTTTAGGAAAAGAACACACATGCAATGACATCTGGTGGATCCATGTGGTTTATGAAAAGAATACACATGTAATGACATCTAGTGGATCTATGTGGTTTATGAAAAGAAAACACATGTAATGACATCTGGTGGATCCATGTGGTTTAGGAAAAGAACACACATGCAATGGCATCTAGTGGATCCATGTGGTTTATGAAAAGAACACATATGCAATGAATCTAGTGGATCCATGTGGTTTTGAAAAAGAACAAACATGCAATGACATCTAGTGGATCCGTGTGGATTAGTAAAAGAACACACATGCAATGACTCTAGTAGGTCTAGGTGGTTTAGGAAAATAACACACATGCACTGACATCTAGTGGACCCATGTGGTTTGTGAAAAGAACACACATGCAATGACATCTAGTGGATCCATGTGGTTTCTGAAAAGAACACACGTTGAATGAATCTAGTGGATCCATATCATTTAGGAAGAGAACAAACATACAATGACATCTGGTGGATCCATGTGGTTTATGAAAAGAACACACATGAAATGACATCTAGTGGATCCATGTGGTTTGTGAAATGAACACATATGCAATGAATCTAGTGGATCCATGTGGTTTAGAAAAAGAACACACACGCAATGACATCTAGTGGATCCGTGTGGTTTAGTAAAAGAACACACATGCAATGACTCTAGTAGGTCCAGGTGGATTAGGAAAATAACACACATGCAATGACATCTAGTGGATCCATGTGGTTTATGAAAAGAACACACATGGAATGACTCTAGTGGATCCATGTGGTTTAGGAAAAGAGAACAGATGCAATGATATCTAGTGGATCCATTTGGTTTAGGAAAATAACACATATGCAATGACTCTAGTGTATCCATGTGGTTTATGAAAAGAACATGGATGCAATGACATCTAGTGGATCCATGTTTTTTATGAAAAGAAGACACATGGAATGACATCTAGTGGATCCATTTGGTTTAGAAAAAAAACACATATGCAATGACTGTAGTGTATCCATGTGGTTCAGGAAAAATAACACACATTCAATGACATCTAGTGCATCCATGTTGTTTATGAAAAGAACACACGTGGAATGACTCTAGTGGATCCATGTGGTTTAGGAAAAGAACACACATGCAATGACATCTGGGGGATCCATGTGGTTTATGAAAAGAATAAACATGTAATGACATCTATTGGATCCATGTGCTTTATGAAAAGAACACACATGTAATGACATCTGGTGGATCCATGTGGTTTAGGAAAAGAACACACATGCAATGGCATATAGTGGATCCACGTGGTTTATGAAAATAACACATATGCAATGAATCTAGTGGATCGATGTGGTTTAGAAAAAGAACAAACATGCAATGACATCTAGTGGATCCGTGCGGTTTAGTAAAAGAACACACATACAATGACTCTAGTCGGTCTAGGTGGTTTAGAAAATAACACACATGCAATGACATCTAGTGGACCCATGTGGTTTGTGAAAAGAGCACACATGCAATGACATCTAGTGGATCCATGTGGTTTCTGAAAAGAACACACGTTGAATGAATCTAGTGGATCCATATCATTTAGGAAAAGAACAAACATACAATGACATCTATTGGATCTATCTAGTTTATGAAAGAACACAGATGAAATGACACCTAGTGGATCCATGTGGTTTATAAAAAGAACACGGATGCAATGACATCTAGTGGATCCATGTGATTTGTGAAAATAACGCACATGCAATGACATCTAGTGGATCCATTTGGTTTAGAAAAATAACACATATGAAATGACTGTAGTGTATCAAATGTGGTTTAGGAAAAATAACACACATTCAATGACATCTAGTGCATCCATGTTGTTTATGAAAAGAACACACATGGAATGAATATAGTGGATCCATGTGGTTTAGGAAAAGAACACACATGCAATGACATCTGGTGGATCCATGTGGTTTATGAAAAGAATACACATGTAATGACATCTAGTGGATCTATGTGGTTTATGAAAAGAAAACACATGTAATGACATCTGGTGGATCCATGTGGTTTAGGAAAAGAACACACATGCAATGGCATCTAGTGGATCCATGTGGTTTATGAAAAGAACACATATGCAATGAATCTAGTGGATCCATGTGGTTTTGAAAAAGAACAAACATGCAATGACATCTAGTGGATCCGTGTGGATTAGTAAAAGAACACACATGCAATGACTCTAGTAGGTCTAGGTGGTTTAGGAAAATAACACACATGCACTGACATCTAGTGGACCCATGTGGTTTGTGAAAAGAACACACATGCAATGACATCTAGTGGATCCATGTGGTTTCTGAAAAGAACACACGTTGAATGAATCTAGTGGATCCATATCATTTAGGAAGAGAACAAACATACAATGACATCTGGTGGATCCATGTGGCTTATGAAAAGAACACACATGAAATGACATCTAGTGGATCCATGTGGTTTATAAAAAGAACACGGATGCAATGACATCTAGTGGATCCATGTGATTTGTGAAAAGAACGCACATGCAATGACATCTAGTGGATCCAGTTGGTTTAGAAAAATAACACATATGCAATGACATCTAGTGTATCCATGTGGTTTAGGAAAAATAACACACGTGCAATGACATCTAGTGGATCCATGTGGTTTATGAAAATACCACACATGGAATGACTCTAGTGGATCCATGTGGTTTAGGAAAAGAACACACAAGCAATGACATCTAGTGGATCCATGTGGTTTATGAAAAGAACACACATGCAATGACATATGGCGGATCCATGTGGTTTAGGAAAAGAACCCAAATGCAATGACATCTAGTGGATCCATTTTGTTTAGGAAAAGAACACATATGCAATGGCTCTAGTGTCTCCATGTGGTTTAGGAAAATAACACACATGCAATGACATCTAGTGCATCCATGTTTTTTATGAAAAGAACACACATGGAATGACTCAAGTGGATCCATGTGTCTTAGGAAAAGAACACATAGAATGACATCTACTGGAACCATGTGGTTTATGAAAAGAACACACATGGAATGACATCAGGTCAATCCATGTAGTTTAAGAAAAGAACACACATGGAATGACTAGTGGATACATGTGGGTTAGGAAAAGAACACATATGCAATGACATCTAGTGGATCCATGTGGCTTAGGAAAATAGCACACATGCAATGACATATAGTGGATCCATGTGGTTTATGAAAAGAACACACATGCAATGACATCTAGTGGATCTATGTGGTTTATGAAAAGAACACACATGGAATTAATCTAGTGGATCCATGTGATTTAGGAAAAGAACACACATGCAATGACATCTGGTGGATCCATGTGGTTTAGGAAAACAACACAGATGCAATGACATCTGGTGGATCCATTTGGTTTAGGAAAAGAACACATATGCAATGACTCTAGTGTATCCATGTGGTTTAGGAAAATAACACACATGCAATGACATCTAGTGCATCCATGTTATTTATGAAAAGAACACACATGGAATGAATCTAGTGGATCCATGTGGTTTAGGAAAAGAACACATATCATGACATCTAATAGAACCATGTGGTTTATGAAAAGAACACACATGCAATGACATCTAGTGGATCCATGTGGTTTATGAAAAGAACACACATGGAATGACTCCAGTGGATCCATGTGGTTTATGAAAAGAAGACCCATGCAATGACATCTAGTGGCTCCATGTGGTTTAGGAAAATAACACACATGCAATGCCATCTATTGCATCCATGTTTTTTACGAAAAGAACACACACGCAATGACATCTAGTGGATCCATGTGGTTTTTGAAAACAACACACATTGAATGAATCTAGTGGATCCATATCGTTTAGGAAAAGAACAAACATACAATGACATCTAGTGGATCTATGTGGTTTATGAAAGAACACACATGCAATGACATCTAGTGGATCCATGTGGTTTACGAAAAGAACACGCATGCGCTGATATCTAGTGGATCCATGTGGTTTATGTAAAGAACACACATGCAATGACATCTAGTTGATCCATGTGGTTTATAAAAAGAACACAAATGGAATGACTCTAGTGGATCCACGTGGTTTAGGAAAAGAACACATATGCAATGACATCTAGTGGATCCATGTGGTTTAGGAAAAGAACACATATGCAATGACATATAGTGGATCCATGTGGTTTATGAAAATACCACACATGGAATGACTCTAGTGGATCCATGTGGTTTAGGAAAAGAACACACATGCAATGACATCTAGTGGATCCATGTGGTTTATGAAAAGAACACAGATGCAATGACATATGGCGGATCCATGTGGTTTAGGAAAAGAACCCAAATGCAATGGCATCTAGTGGATCCATTTTGTTTAGGAAAAGAACACATATGCAATGGCTCTAGTGTCTCCATGTGGTTTAGGAAAATAACACACATGCAATGACATCTAGTGCATCCATGTTGTTTATGAAAAGAACACACGTGGAATGACTCTAGTGGATCCATGTGGTTTAGGAAAAGAACACACATGCAATGACATCTGGGGGATCCATGTGGTTTATGAAAAGAATAAACATGTAATGACATCTATTGGATCCATGTGCTTTATGAAAAGAACACACATGTAATGACATCTGGTGGATCCATGTGGTTTAGGAAAAGAACACACATGCAATGGCATATAGTGGATCCACGTGGTTTATGAAAATAACACATATGCAATGAATCTAGTGGATCGATGTGGTTTAGAAAAAGAACAAACATGCAATGACATCTAGTGGATCCGTGCGGTTTAGTAAAAGAACACACATACAATGACTCTAGTCGGTCTAGGTGGTTTAGAAAATAACACACATGCAATGACATCTAGTGGACCCATGTGGTTTGTGGAAAGAGCACACATGCAATGACATCTAGTGGATCCATGTGGTTTCTGAAAAGAACACACGTTGAATGAATCTAGTGGATCCATATCATTTAGGAAAAGAACAAACATACAATGACATCTATTGGATCTATCTAGTTTATGAAAGAACACAGATGAAATGACACCTAGTGGATCCATGTGGTTTATAAAAAGAACACGGATGCAATGACATCTAGTGGATCCATGTGATTTGTGAAAATAACGCACATGCAATGACATCTAGTGGATCCAT
>CAJUXJ010001194.1:0-10313 GCA_910589775.1 Avena eriantha
AAATACCCCAAGTACCACCCCGATCATAATCCCACGAAAGAGTCTGTAGCCGCCGTCATCTCCATCCCTAGATCGGGAGGGATCTGAAGCTCTTCCCGGCACCCTGCCGGAGAGGGGAATTCACCCTGGAGGCCTTCTTCATCACCATGCAAGCCTCCGGTGTGATGCGTGAGTAGTTCATCCTTGGACTACGGATCCATGTAGTAGCTAGATGGCTGGTTCTCCTCCTTTGTGCTTTCATGTTTAGATCTTGTGAGCTCCGTTCATGATCAAGATCATCTATTTGTAATTCTGCATGTTGTGTTTGCGGGGATCCGATGGATATTGAGATGCTATTTCAGATTGATTATTGATTCTATCATGTCTTTGTTATTTGTGATCTTGCATGCTTTCCGTTGTTAGTAGCTATCTTGGCCAAGTAGATGCTAGCAACTCCAAGAGTTAGTATTTATGCTCGATAGTGGGTTCATGCCTCTGGTAATCTGGGGAAGTGACAGAAATCTCTAAGGTACTAGATGTGCTGTTGCTACTAGGGAGAAAACAACAATCCTTTGTTCATAGAACAATCGTATTGTTTACTTTACACGCAGTTCGTAAAGCAATAATCTGTTGCTTGCAACTTAATACTGGAGGGGGTTCGGATGATAACCTGAAGGTGGATTATTAGTCATAGATGCAGTTGGATGGCGGTCTATGTATATGTTGTAATGCCCAATCAAGTCTCAAGGAGTCAAGATGATTAGTATATGCATGTATTGCTTTCTCGGTGTTTGTCAATTGCCCCGCTGTAATTTGTTCACCCAGCATGTTATCTATCTTAAGGAGAGCCACCTCTAGTGAACTATGGATCCCGGTCCTTTCTTTACATACAATCTACAACTTTTTACTGCTTTGTGTTTACTTTCTGCAAACTTTTACTTCTTTCCATTCGATACGTTTAATCCTTTGTTTTCCGCAAAACACGGTGAGATTGACAACCTCATCGCAAGTTGGGGACAAAGTTCTGTGGTTGTGTTGTGCAGGTCTCCACGTTGCTACTAGCACCGGTAGTGCGCCCTGCCAAAGCTCAGCTAGTAACACCTTTGGGGTGTTTCCTTGCTCCTACTGGTTCGATTAAACCTTGGTTTCATAACTGAGGGAAACTTGCTGCTGTGCTCATCATACCTTCCTCTTGGGGTTCCCAACGAGCTCTACATCAACACCGCATCAGCATTTTTCTGGGCGTGCATTGAGCCATCAAGCATTTTTCTGGCGCCGTTGCCGGGGAGTCAAGGACATCTTCACAAGGGGAGTCCCTCATAACCAATCTCTTTACTTTGTTGTTTTTGTTTTGCTTAGTTTCTTTTTGCTTTGTTTGCTTGTTTTGTTATTCAAAAACACAAAAAAAATAGTTTTACTAGTTTGCTTTCTTATTTGAAAACCCAAAAAATGACTACTCTTGAAAACACTAAGTTGTGTGACTTCACTAGCACCAACAACAATGATTTTATGAGCACACCTATTGCTCCACCTGTGGCTGAAAATACTTTCTTTGAGATAAAACCTGCTTTGCTCAATCTTGTTATGAGAGAACAATTTTCTGGTATTGGTAATGAAGATGCTGCTTCCCATCTAAATAACTTTGTTGAACTTTGTGAGATGCAAAAGCATAGGGATATAGATGGTGATATTATTAAGCTGAAATTGTTTCCTTTCTCTTTGAGAGGAAAAGCTAAAGAATGGTTGAATTCCTTAACTAGGAATAGTATTGATTCTTGGACTAAGTGCAAAGATGCTTTTATTGGAAAATACTATCCTCCTGCTAAGATTATATCCATGAGAAGTGAAATAATGAAGTTTAAACAACTTGATAATGAGCATGTTGCTCAAGCTTGGG
The DNA here is from genome assembly GCA_910589775.1 of Avena eriantha. Taxonomy (NCBI): domain Eukaryota; kingdom Viridiplantae; phylum Streptophyta; class Magnoliopsida; order Poales; family Poaceae; genus Avena; species Avena eriantha. The sequence continues at coordinate 1,877 of CAJUXJ010001194.1, forward strand.
AAAGAATGAAATCTTTGGTAAAGAATTGTCCCACTCATGGACTGACTGCTTGGATGATCATCCAAACTTTTTATGCAGGATTGAACTATTCTTCAAGGAACCTATTGGATTCTGCTGCTGGAGGTACCTTTATGACCATCACTTTGGGTGCTGCAACAAAACTTCTGGACAATATGATGGTTAATTATTCTGAATGGCATACTGAGAGAGCTCCACAAGGTAAGAAGGTAAATTCTGTTGAGGAAACCTCCTCCTTGAGTGATAAGATTGATATTATTATGTCTATGCTTGTTAATGGGAAAGCCCATATTGATCCAAATAATGTTCCTTTAGCCTCTTTGGTTGCTCAAGAAGAGCAAGTTGATGTGAACTTCATAAGAAATAACAATTTTGGCAACAATGCTTATGGTAATAATGCTTATAGGAACAATTTTGGTAACAACAATTATAAGCCATATCCTCCCAACAATGGTAATGCTTATGGAAATTCTTACAACAATAATAAGAGTGCTCCCTCTGAACTTGAAGTTATGCTTAAAGAGTTTATTAGTAAACAAACTGCTTTCAATAAAACTATTGAGGAAAAACTCTCTAATGCTGAAAGAAATATAGCATCTTTGGCTGAAGCTCAATCTACTTTGAATAAAATGGCTGCTAAACCTGAAACTAATGAGAATCCCTTTGCAGCTACTAATGCTATACAAGTAAGAATTGATGAAAATGTTAGACTATTAGCTGAATTACATGCTAAGTGGGAAAGAGAAGATGAAATTGCTAGAAACATTAGTGTTTCTACTATTACCACCACTAGTGTTGAGGCTAGTAATAGTTCTACTACTTTAGATGATAAAGTTGATTTTGATCTTGATGGTTGCAATATCTCTGAAGTTATTAAGTTCCTACAAAAGCTTGCTAAAAGTCCTAATGCTAGTGCTATGAACATGGCTTTTACAAAACACATTACTGATGCTCTCATAAAGATTAAAGAAGAAAAGATGAAACATAAAGCTTCTATTCCTATAAAACAAGAAGATGGTTGGGAACCCATCATTAATATGAAAGTGAATGACTTTGATTTCAAAGCTTTGTGTGATCTTGATAGTAGTGTTTCTATTATGCCTAGAAGGATTTATGATATGCTTGATTTGCCTCCTCTTGAAGATTGTTATTTGAATGTCCCACTTGATGATAATGCTAAAAAGAAACTCATGGGGAGTCTTAATGATGTTCTTATTATGGTTAACAATTCCTATGTCCCCGTTGATTTCTATGTTTTGGATGTTGAATACAATGCTTCTTGTCCTATTACTTTGGGAAGACCTTTTCTTAGAACTGTTGGTGCCATCATTGATATGAAAGAAGGCACCATTAAATATCAACTCCCACTCAAGAAAGGTATAGAACACTTCCCTAAAAAGAGAGAAAAGATTTCTTTTGCTTCTCCTATGAAAACAAAATTTGGTCTTAATGCTTCTTCATTTGAGAACACTTGATTCTTTCTTTGCTTCTTATGCCTAACTTAAAGGCGTTAAAGAAAAGTACTTATTGGGAGATAACCCAAAAGTTTTAGATGAGTCTTGGAAGTTATTACCTCTGTAATAACCTCTCCTTATCCTTTTTATTTGCTTTTTGTGCCAAGAGTAACCTCTAATGAGAGAGAAGTAATGATTGGGAAAGTTGCTGTCCCGAAACAGATTTCTGTGCTTCACCGTAAAAATTCGTGAGAGAGCTCTGTATGTCGGATTGAGCTGTAATTTTTTGTGCTTCTGCCCCAGGTTGTTATCTAACTTTCGTTAGTTCAACACTTTTTGATTTGAGCAACAGAAGGTCTTCGAAAAAATTCGTCTTTACCTGCTGGTCTGTTTTGACAGATTTCTGCCATTTTCTGCATTTGCTTCTTGTTGGTTCCTTCTTGAGTTCTTTTGGGGAATTGAGCTTTTTGAGGGAAGTGCTACAGTAGCTAGTGTTCTAATGGAAGTTTATTTGGTGTTAGAACTGAACCTTAAGACTTATTTATCTTAGTGCACTAATGTTGCTAATAAGATTGTGTGAAGTTTTGTATGAAGGAAAAATTTCAGGTGTATGGAAGGAATGAGTAATGAGATGAAGGATGGACTAAAGCTCAAGCTTGGGGATGCCACGCGTGTCACCCCAAGAAATATCCAAGAAGTACAAGCGTCAAAGCTTGGGGATGCCCAAGGCATCCCCTTCTTCATCAATAAAAATCCAGGTTTCTTCCAAACGCTTCATTTTTATTGTTTCATGCACAGTTGTGTTTTTCTTGGAGCGTCTTCTTTTTCGTTTTTTGGTTTTTCGTTTGCTTGGTTTGCTTAGTTTTCTGAATAAATTGGTTGGACCCCCTCTTTCATACATTGGTTTGCAAATAGTTTGGTTTGGTTTGGAAAAGAGTAGGAAAGTTCATGCTTATGTGGTAAAAAGAGCTCGTTTTTGACTGTGGCCTATGCTTTGTCATGCCATGCTTGATATTGTTTTGGCTTTATGCTTAGTATTCTTTGCTGTAGCATGACTTGTTATAAACAATTGAGATTGCTTAATGTGCCTTGGATGAATCATGCGTTGTTTTAGCATATTAAAGCATAGTATAGTGGTATTCTCCTTTGATGCTTTATTTGGGTTGACTTGGCGCATGCTCACACCATGTTATGACTATCTCAAGTCACCATAGCCTTTATGATCCTTTAGTTTTCAACTTGTAGTATCACTTTATGCTTTGATCAATGATGTTTTGTCGCTCTGCATGATTATGGCCATTATTGCTCTCTTAGTTTGTCGCTCCCAGTCTTTTGCTAGCCTCCACAACAAAGTATGAGTTCCACTCATGCATCCAACTCCCTAAACCAAGTTATTCCAAAGAGTCCACCATACCTACCTACTAGCTTATGCTATTCCAAGTATATTCATGCTTTTGTTTACCTTCCACTTGTTATGAGAAAACTAGTGATTAAAGCTCTCACGAACTTGATGGCACACTTTACTTTTTGCCCTTAATAAACTTGAACCATTGTGTCTTCTATGTTGTATATGCTTGCACTTATTTGTTGGGAATTAGCAGAACCATGCTTTCATGGGGAACGCTTTCAACATTGCACTTGGTACTTGTACCTAGTTGATATCATGCTCTTTTGTATATGGATGTCGTCGGTGTGAAATGAAAGGGGAGCTTGTAAGTCCATGGAGTTATGTATATGTGTTAGAGAAACGCCTGGGCCGCTGGTCTAATCCATGCTGACATGGTGGAAACCTGCAGCGTAACCATAATGAGCTGTCTATGAAGCATTCTTCTTATAAAAAAGAGTCCTATATTGAGAAAAAAGAAAAAAAAGATACTATGAAAAGAGGAAAGAGAGAAAAAAGCACCATATTCCCATGGTAAATAAGAAGAATGCTGAGATGCTCGTTGTCTGCTTGCCTTGTCATTTTGATATGGGGATTCTTCCGTATCATCGGGCAAGGGGTACCCCGTTGGCGGTTCTCTATGATACACATGTACTTACAATGACAAGAACTTACCGGTGACTAAACTTGAGTAGCATGAGGAGCGGCCCTCGTATACAAGGGACATGAGATTTCTGACTTATACTTCGTCAAGCATGTACACCATAGTTTGTTCACTTTAACCTTAATCACTTCAAGATGCTTATGATAGGGGCAATGAGAGCTGAAAGCTATAAGTACCATAATTTTTGGAAGCTCTTTATGAGACTTGAATCCCTACTTCCTTTTACAAAGGCTTTCTTCCACCATTATATTGAGTCTCCACCTTCTATCTTTATGCACCTACTTTGAGAGCATAGTGGCCATTCTTAGTTCTATGTGCATTGTCCCAAGACTAGTTGATTGATGCATAACTTGATATTGCTTGTTTTAAACTATTGTATCTAGTCACTCTTATGAACTTTGAAGGTGTCCTATGCATTTATATTTGCTACTCTATTGAGGGACAAGCTGAATACTATTATGCTATGTTTTCTTTATGTGAAACAAACAAACGTCTTGCAAAGCATTGTTATTCATGAATCTTTTGTTTGTGCCTTTTCATGTTGCATCATAGTTTCTTTGCTTATTGCTAGAACTTTGTCTTTCATGTTATGATTGAAGTACTATGATCCCAGCTTTGAATGTTTTACAAATACTTTGATCAAGTCTTTGATGGTGCATGTCACCTCAAAAATTCTTTCTTTTTATCACTTACCTACTCGAGGACGAGCAGGAGTTAAGCTTGGGGATGTTGATACATTGCAAATGTATCTATAATTTTTGATGTTCCATGCTTGGTTTTATCCACTTTCTTGTGTTTTGTTCCAACTTTGGAGTACTTTTCATATGATTTCTTGGACTAACCTATTAACAAGAGCCACAGTGCCAGCTGCCTGTTTTCTGCTGTTTTTGGTTCCAGGAAAGTCAGAAAATGAATATTCTCGGAATTGGACGGGACAAAAGCCAAAGTGCCTATTTTTCCGGAAGTCATCAAGTGCCAGAATACGAGACGGAGAAGGGCCAGGGGCCACCACACCACCTGGCCGCGCGGCCAGGCCTGGCCCGCGCCAGGGGGTGGTGTGGCCGCCCGGCACCCCCTCGGCCTCTCCTTCCGCCTATAATTGCCCTCGGGACGAAAACCCTAAGTACCCGATCAAAAATCCACGAAAGAGTCTGTAGCCGCCGTCATCTCCATCCCTAGATCGGGAGGGATCTGAAGCTCTTCCCGGCACCCTGCCGGAGAGGGGAATTCACCCTGGAGGCCTTCTTCATCACCATGCAAGCCTCCGGTGTGATGCGTGAGTAGTTCATCCTTGGACTACGGATCCATGTAGTAGCTAGATGGCTGGTTCTCCTCCTTTGTGCTTTCATGTTTAGATCTTGTGAGCTCCGTTCATGATCAAGATCATCTATTTGTAATTCTGCATGTTGTGTTTGCGGGGATCCGATGGATATTGAGATGCTATTTCAGATTGATTATTGATTCTATCATGTCTTTGTTATTTGTGATCTTGCATGCTTTCCGTTGTTAGTAGCTATCTTGGCCAAGTAGATGCTAGCAACTCCAAGAGTTAGTATTTATGCTCGATAGTGGGTTCATGCCTCTGGTAATCTGGGGAAGTGACAGAAATCTCTAAGGTACTAGATGTGCTGTTGCTACTAGGGAGAAAACAACAATCCTTTGTTCATAGAACAATCGTATTGTTTACTTTACACGCAGTTCGTAAAGCAATAATCTGTTGCTTGCAACTTAATACTGGAGGGGGTTCGGATGATAACCTGAAGGTGGATTATTAGTCATAGATGCAGTTGGATGGCGGTCTATGTATATGTTGTAATGCCCAATCAAGTCTCAAAGGAGTCAAGATGATTAGTATATGCATGTATTGCTTTCTCGGTGTTTGTCAATTGCCCCGCTGTAATTTGTTCACCCAGCATGTTATCTATCTTAAGGAGAGCCACCTCTAGTGAACTATGGATCCCGGTCCTTTTCTTTACATACAATCTACAAATGTTTTACTGTTTGTGTTACTTTCTGCAAACTTTTACTTCTTTCCATTCGATACGTTTAATCCTTTGTTTTCCGCAAAACACGGTGAGATTGACAACCTCATCGCAAGTTGGGGACAAAGTTCTGTGGTTGTGTTGTGCAGGTCTCCACGTTGCTACTAGCACCGGTAGTGCGCCCTGCCAAAGCTCAGCTAGTAACACCTTTGGGTGTTTCCTTGCTCCTACTGGTTCGATTAAACCTTGGTTTCATAACTGAGGGAAACTTGCTGCTGTGCTCATCATACCTTCCTCTTGGGGTTCCCAACGAGCTCTACATCAACACCGCCATCAAGCATTTTCTGGGCGCCGTGCATTGAGCCATCATGTTCCTTTCCTAAACCACCACCAGAGTCATTGCATGTGTCTTCTTTTGGTAAACCACCACCAGTGTCATTGCATGTGTGTTCCTTTCTTAAGCCACCACTAGAGTCATTGCATATGTGTTCCTTTCCTAAACACCACCAGAGTCATTGCATGTGTGTTCCGTTCCTAAACCACCACTAAGTCATTGAATGTGTGTTCCTTTCTGAAACCACACATAAGTCACTGAATGTGTGTTCCTTTCCTAAACTACCACCAGAGTCATTGCGTGCATGTGTCTTCCTTTCCTAAGCCAAACTAGAGTGATTCTATGTGTTTTCCTTTCTAAACCACCACTAGAGTCAATGCATGTGTCTTCTTTTTCTAAACCACATGGATCCACCAGTGTCATTGCATGTGTGTTCCTTTCCTAAACCACTACCAGAGTCATTGCATGTGTCTTCCTTTCCAAAACACCACCACAGTCATTGCATGTGTCTTCCTTTCCTAAACCACCACTAGAGTCATTGCATGTGTATTCCTTTCCTACACCACACCAGAGTGATTGCATGTGTGTTAATTTCCTAACAACCACTAGAGTCATTGCATGTGTCTTATTTTCCTAAACCACCACCAGAGTCATTGCATGTCTCTTCCTTTCCTAAATGACCACCAGTTCATTTCATATGTGTTCCTTTCTAAACCACCACTAGAGTCATTGCATATGTGTTCTTTCCTAAACTACCACTAGAGTCATTCCATGTGTTTTCCTTCCCTTAAACTAACCACCAAGTCATTACATGTATCTTCCTTTCCTAAACCACCACCAGAATCATTGCATGTGTCTTCTTTTCGTAAACCACCACCAGATTCATTGCATGTGTGTTCCTTTTTAACCACCACTAGAGTCATTGCATGTGTCTTCTTTCCTAAACCACTACCAGAGTCATTGCACTGTGTTCTTTCCTAAACCACCACTAGAGTCATTGCATGTGTCCTGTTTTCCTAAACCACTACCAGAGACAATGCATGTGGCTTCCTTTCCTAAACCACCACAAGAGTCAATGCATGAGTGTTCCTTTCCTAAACCACCACCAGAGTCATTGCATGTGTCTTCTTTTCCTAAACCACCACCAGAGTCATTGCATGTGTCTTCCTTTCCTAAACCACCACGAGAGGCATTGAATATGTGTTCCTTTCCTAAAAACCACCACCCGAGTCATTGCATGCGTCTTCTTTTTCCTAAACTACCACCAGAGTCATTGCATGTGTCTTCCTTTCCTAAACCACCACCAGAGTCATTGCATGTGTGTTCCTTTCCAAAACCACCACAGAGTCATTGCATGTGTCTTCTTTTCCTAAACCACATGGATCCACCAGTGTCATTGCATGTGTGTTCCTTTCTTAACCACCACTAGAGTCATTCCATGTGTGTTATTTTCCTAAAGCACATGGATCCACCGGAGTCATTGCATGTGTGTTACTTTCCTAAACCACCACCAGAGCCATTGCATGTGTGTTCTTTTCCTAAGCCACCACTAGAGTCATGCCATGTGTCTTCTTTTCCTAAACTACCACTAGAGTCATTGCATGTGTTTTCCTTTCTAAAGAACCACCAGAGCCATTGCATGTGTCTTCTTTTCCTAAACCCAGGAATTTGCCTAGAGGAAATCATGAGTCCAATCTATCTAAATCCAGGAGCTCATGATTTATTGAGCCTTGGATGTTTTTTCTGTGAATTAAACTATTGGGTGCATGGTTTATTCACCTCTAAATTCACTACAGCAGCTCTGCAACTCCAAAAAGGTTGATTCCAATTTCTACAGAATTGTATTCTAAATACCTATTATGTGTCCTTGGATTCACCTCACAAGCTTCTATAGTTTAAATCTGGTAAAAAGACAAAGTGTCTACAAAACCACCTTTGGGGATTTCCTGAGGGCATTCTGGTAATTATTTTGACTTGATTCCAACTCTCAGTGAACAAGTACATCAAGACCTACTAAACACCCAAGGAAATAATTTTTGTAGCTCCAGAACTTTTCTGGTGAATTATTTCCTAAAACTAGAGCCTTTAGCACTAGAATATTCATAAGTATTTCAAGAAAAGTGATAAATAGTGAAACCACTTTTGTTGGTTTCATTTTATCACTACCTATCTGTGGTATCATCTTTACACAATGGTATCATATAGAATATGGTCTTGTTCCAAAATCCATCTCTTAGGTAGTTTCTAGACTATAAATACTAATAGGTTTTCATTCCCTTCTCCAAGGCCATGTAAATCTCCTATTTCCAATCCTTTCAAAACCATCTGAATCTTAATATGGTATTATTCATTGTGGCTTGGTTTGTTTGCATGGGTTGTCGGGACGACGGTAGTTGCGATGAAACCGAAGAGCACAAGAAGTGGTATTTATGATTGGTATTGGTATTCTTGGGTATCTATAGAAGAAGTCCAGGGAAAATATGTCATATTGCTGATCTCATGCAAGCCACCTTCTTGCTCATAAGCCTTGTCCTACTATTTTACTTATGCATGTTTTGCCCTGTTTATTAAAACTACATCATTTTACTTTATGTTGATGTA